>JBBGZY010003849.1:0-57500 GCA_037952925.1 Lithobates clamitans | reverse complement strand
GATGGATGGGATTTATGGATTGGTGGATGGATGGATGGGATGGATGGATGGGATGGATGGATGGATGGATGGATGGATGGGATGGATGGATGGGATGGATGGATGGGATTTATGGATTGGTGGATGGATGGATGGGATGGATGGATGGTGAACTCTCCCTTTGCACTCCATAGAAGTGAATTTCCATGTATTATTATGTATATTGGACTCCTTTGGTGTGAATTGGACCTTTAGTAATTTCTCATATATAAAGACATTTCTCCTTTGTGTGGTTGTTGGTGATAGTGATATCTGTCCCCTCTACTGATAACTAGAAGAGAAGACAATTGGGGATTAGTAAAGTCACTTTTCATGGACTGTAATGATATTTGTTGTAGAACTTTTAGGTCTTTAGTTGCCCCCCCTGGACTGGGGGGTGTTTTGTCCCGTCTGTAATTCTGTAGCATGTTGGATGATGTCTTCATTTTGGATGGGGGGTTTATTTTGTGCTGTATTTGGGTTGTTCTGGGCATGCTCGGGGACTTTTTGGTGGTGGTTTTTGTGTGTGAACAGCACTTGGATGTTTCTGGGCATGCTCAGTGTGTTCTCTGGGTTAGTAATTTAAGGAAATCCTTATCAGGTGTACCCACATTGAAGTTCTCTCTACATGGGGTGAATTTTGTGTCTTCATGGACTGTCCATGTGTTTGTCTCATTAGCACACAAACCTGTTATATAAAACTTACAGATAGCGATCGTTACTTCACCCTGAAGAGAGCCAAGATTGTGTGTGTCTGGTGAAAGTTCCGCTCGGCAGCTAAGTTCCCCCCACGCCTGCGCAGTAGGATCCGGCGGAAATAGCTGAAGCGGAATAGCTGAAAATCAGCTGTACACGGCGCCTGTAGTCGGGCCCCTCGCTTCTCTCACCACTCTTCGGGCACGGCCTCGCTTCGCTCGCCACTCTTCGGGCACGGCCTCGCTTCTCTCGCCACTCTTCGGGCACGGCCTCGCTTCTCTCGCCACTCTTCGGGCACGGCCTCGCTTCTCTCGCCACTCTTCGGGCACGGCCTCGCTTCGCTCGCTACTCTTCGGGCTCGGCCTCGCTTCTCTCGCCACTCTTCGGGCACGGCCTCGCTTCGCTCGTCACTCTTCGGGCACGGCCTCGCTTCTCTCGCCACTCTTCGGGCACGGCCTCGCTTCGCTCGCCACTCTTCGGGCACGGCCTCGCTTCGCTCGCCACTCTTCGGGCACGGCCTCGCTTCGCTCGCCACTCTTCGGGCACGGCCTCGCTTCGCTCGTCTCTTTTAGATTCCCCCTCTAGGTCCACTTGGATGGTGGGGAAGGAACCTGGACCCCGGGTGCAGGCGCCGTGTACAGCTGATTGAAGCGTTTGAGCTTCGGCTATCTCCGGCGGCCGACAGGAGTCCGTACTGCGCAGTACAGGGGGGACGGAACTTTCTCAGCAGAACACCGGCAGGCAGGAGACATTTGGGTGTCCTTATTGAGTTTCTAACACAATTTGCAATTTATTTGTTACTTTGTTTGGTGGGGTTTTTTTTGGGTGGTGGTTATTTTACCATGAAATCTTCTTTTATGTTGGCAATTTTTGTTGTTTTTATGTTGTTTACTTTGAATTAACTGTCTGTGCTTTGTCCCTGTGCTGCCTTATTTTTAAAATTCTTTCTCAAGATGTTGTGCTTAATGTTTTAATCCTCAATAGATGTTCATTTGTGATCGCTCTTCTCCTTGTATCTCCTGTGCAAAAGGGTCAAACCTCTTCTGTTAGTGTCTCAAATGAACATACATGTGTGTATTTTGCTTTCCTTGCTGCTTTCCAAAGTCCTGTGTGTTTTATTTAGTTTTTTTGGACCAATAAAATTGTTTCAAATTTTTTATGTTTTATGTGTTTTTTTCATGCAACAGATTTCCCAGCTGCAGCTTAACTGGGCTGATTGGCTTGTCTTAGACAAATCCCTCTTTTATTTGTTAGTCCAGTGTTTTTCATGGTAGCACATGCATGGACTGTGTGTATGCCGCCATGGATAGTGACCAGGAAAGTAACATTTCAGGGCGGTAAGTTTTCAATTTTCTTTTTGAGCCGTGCTTTTCAGCCTCAGTCCGCAAGTTACCCCCCCCCCCGGACAGGCCCCCCCCCCTCCCCCACAGGACATGTTTAGGAAATTTTATCTTATCTAAAATAGCTGTCCAAAATACAAAGCCATTGACTTTGATTTCTTGCACCTGTGCAAGATGAAGGAAAACCTGCAAACATGGCCTGTTGGGGACACTTGAGGACGGGGCTGAGAAGCACTGAACTAAAATCAAGCTGAAGACAATCCTATTCTAATTGTGGACATTTGAGGGAAATCAAGAATTTTTTTTTTTTTTTGGGCTTTGTGTCCCTTTTCTTAAAATTGGCTTCACTTCCTGTCACACAGCCAAACAGGAAGTGAGAGTAAAACCCTAGAATATTTTTCCTTGGGGACACACCGGTCAATCTACTAGTGCCCCCATTATGGAAATCACACTCTAGCACTTTGTTGTGTACACCCCAAATTATTAGGTATTTTGGGGTTTATTAAAGGCAAATCCTTTCTGCAATAGAAGTGTAGTTGATGAAAATCAGAGGGGTAGTATTGGTGATTTTATCATCCAATCATGGAGAGGCAAAGATGCTGTTTTTTTTCTTTTCCTTGCTTGTCCCCCTCGGATCTCCAGCAACTGCACTTGTAGTGTAAAGTGGATTTACCTTTTAGTAAATAAACCCCAAGATACATAATAATTTGGGATGTACAGAGCAATTTCCTGAATGGGGAAACTATTTGGATTGACCTGTGTGTCCCCAAGGACTTATATTGGTGGTGTTTTACCCTCACTTCCTGTTTGGCTATGTGACAGGAAGTGAATAATTTTGAATGAGAAATTGGCCACATTTGGGAGGTGTGATCACCCTATCGGGGTGTAGACATCCCCCAAAACTTCGAATCCCTCTGCAGTCTATCCCTGTCAGGGAAGACGTCTGCAAAGTACCAGGCACATACCTGTGCGCAGGCGCCAACCAAGAATGTCCAGAATGACTGCGGGCACTTCTGCTGAGGCACGAACGGGACCGCACGTGCGCGCACCTGTTACCAGAACTGGCGCCAGTCGTTCTATTTAAATGGAGCTTCAACACTGGCTGGTTGCTGCTCGGTCTGCAGCGTTACCTGAATCCTGATTCCTGTCTGTTTGACTTCTGCTACCGATCCGGCTTGTTCCCGACTACGGCTGCCTGCTTCCTGCCCTGACCCCTTGGCTTTCCACGGACTATTCTCTGTCTCCAGTTCCTGTTACCTACCCTGTTTCCCTGAAAATAAGACCTAGCGTGACTGTTGGTGATGACTGCACTATAAGCCCTACCCCCCAAATAAGCCCTACCATGTTTCCCCAAAAATAAGCCCTACCCTGAAAATAAGACCTACAACGACTTCAACTACAGCTTATTTGGGGGGGTAGGGCTTATATTGCAGCCATCACCGACAATCACGCTAGGTCTTATTTTCGGGGAAACAGGGTAGCACCTGTTGCCGAACCTGCCTGTGACCCGACTACGCCTCTGCCTGCTGTCTATGCCTGATCTGCCCGTCTGTTGCCAAGACCTGCCTGTGATCCGACTACGCCTTTGCCTGCCACTTCTGCCTGATCTGCTGCCTACCCGATTCGTCTGACCCTGCTTCTGGCTGTCCAGCCTGCTGCAAGCTCCTGCGTCCAGTGGTGCATCTCTACCCATCTCCTGCCAAGTCTGCCAGCCATCTGCCACCTCTCCTGCCTGCTTCCTGCTGTCTTCCGGCTTCCTGCTGATCCAGACTTCTGGACGGATCCTAGGCACTCTTACCCCACCGTTCTCCTGAGCCTGCTGTCCCACTATCAGGGGCTCTTAAGCCGGAGCTGTACGAGAGGTCTTCCTCTACACGTCAGGCTCACCCACCAGGTACGTGACAATCCCCAAGCAAAAATAAGAAAGGATTTTAATGAGTTTAACTTTGCAAAGACACATTCCTAAGTTCAATAGTGATGCATGTTAATGGCCCATTTAGACCTTTAATAGAAAGTCATCAGTTGCCTTTGACTCTAAACATTATTTCTTTATGGTACATCACAGGACACAGAGCCTCAAGTAATGACTTGGTGGGTTATGGGCCCACCTTCAGGTGTTGACACTGGTACAACCAATACAGGAAGTTGACTCCCCTATATAACCCCTCCCCCTTCCAGGAGTCCTCAGATTTTTCACCAGTGTCTAAGGTGTTGGTCAATTGGTGGTTACTAAAGAATGTCCTAAAGGGTAAATACTTCAAACCACTTTTCTGGAAAGTGCTAATGACAGAGAAGACAACTGTCCAAGGACAGTGTTCAAGAACCGAAAGAGCCTTGTCCATCAACACCCTAGAGATTCGGGCTCTAAAAGCCTGGACTTCCAGGTTAAGGGATTGTCCCGACAGGATTCAATCCGTCAATGCCACGGCTGTGGCCTATATCAATCACCAAAAAGGGCACCAAGAATCTCTCAGTGCAGAGAGAAGTGAACTATATTCTAACTTGGGCAGAAAGAAATATTCCGTGCCCATCGGCAGTCTTCATTCGGGAATAGAGAATTGGCACACGCACTACATGTACCGCCAGCAGATTATTCCCAGGGGAATGGTCTATTCACATGTTTCGGGCTGTTTGTCAAGGATGGGGGACTCCGGATGTAGATCTTCTAGCATCCAGTGCAATATAAAGTTAGTCAACTTTGTGTCCACAACAAAGGATCCATTCGCATGCAGAACAGATGCGTTGGTGATACTGTGGGATCGGCTTTTGCTGATCTATGCATTTCCCCCTATTCAGTTGTTGCCTCAACTTCTTTGCAGGACCAAGCTGGATAGAAAACCGGTAATTCTGGCAGAATCAGCATGGTCCAGAAGGTTATGGTACGCAGAGGTCGTAAAGATGGCGGTGGAGGATCTGTGGTCCCTTCCACTAAGGCCAGACCTGCTCTCACAGGGGCCGATATTCCATCCTACTTTACGAATGCTAAATTTAATGGCTTGGCTATTGAGACCCACATTCTGAAAAGACGTGGGCTTTCCAGGGCAGTTATTTCTACTTTAATGCTAGGAAGCCAGCTTCTAGAGCTATATATTATAGAGTCTGGAGGGCTTATGTTTCCTGGAGATATATATTATATACGGTATATAGATATATATTATAGGCAGAATTCTTGCCTTTCTACAAGTAGGCGTAGAGATGAAGTTGGCCCTCAGTACTATTAAGGGCCAAGTCTCAGCCTTATCAATTTTACTTCAAAGACCACTTGCTACGCATTCTTTAGTCCGGGGTTTCATGCGAGGAGTGATGTGGATTAATCCGCCAGTTAAATCATCCTTAAGCCCTTGGGACTTGAATTTAGTTTTGTCAGTTCGAACCATTACATGTTCCCTTAGTCCTTCTGACAAGGAAGCTGGTATTTTTTGGTTGCTATATCCTCAGCAAGGAGGGTTTCAGAATTGGCTGCTCTTTCCTGTAGAGAGCCATATTTGGTTATTCACGAGGACAGAGTGGTGTTGGGCCCTCGTCCAGGTTTTTTACCAAAATTGGTCTCAGGTTTCCACCTGAACCAAGATATTGTCCTGACGTTTTTTTCCAAAACCATGTTGGTTATTCATGAGGACAGAGTGGTGTTACGCCCTCCTCCAGGCTTTTTGCCAAAAGTGGTTTCAGGCTTTCATCTGAATGAAGATATTGTCCTGACATCGTTTTTTGCAAAACCATCTTCCAGGGAAGAAAAGTCATTACATTGTCTTGATGTGGTGAGAGCAGTGAAGATCTATTAAAAGAAAACTGCTCAGATCCGTAAGACTGATGTCTTATTTATTCTGCCAGAGGGTCCTAAGAAAGGACAGGCAGAGTCTAGATCCACTGTCGCTTAGTGTATTCGGCAAGTTATAATTCAAACTTATGATTTAAAGGGAAAGATTCCCCCTTTTCAAGTGAAGGCGCACTCTACCAGAGCGGTTGGTGCTTCTTGGGCAGTGTGTCACCAGGCCTCCATGTCTCAGATCTGCAGGGCCGTGACTTGGTCTTCAGTCCATACATTCACAACATTTTATCAAGTAGATGTAATATGGAATGAGGATATCGCCTTCGGGCGCAGTATAATTCCTCAAGGTCTGGGGGTGCCCTACGGGTTGTGTCTCCCCCCCTCAAGTAGCATTGCTATGGGACATCCCACCAAGTAATTACTAAGGCTCTGTGTCCCGTGATGTACGATAAAGAAAATAGGATTGTTATAACAGCTGACCTGTAAAATCCTTTTCTTGGAGTACATCACGGGACACAGAGCTCCGCCCCTCTGTTTTATGGGGTGAGAGTATATTACTTATATTGCTTGGCTACAAAACCTGAGGACTCCTGGAAGGAGGAGGGTTATATAGGGGAGTCCTGTATTGGTTATACCATTGTCAACACCTGAAGGTAGGCCCATAACCCACCAAGTAATTATGTGAGGCTCTGTGTCCCGTGATGTACTCCAAGAAAAGGATTTTACAGGTAAGCTGTTTTAAAAATCCTATTTTTTGGCCAGTCCTAGAAATCTGCGTCTGTTTTTCTATGAAGCATTTGGTGTCTGTGCTATAGCCAATGACGGCCTCAGCGTGGACCTGAATTTCTGGGGGGCTGTCATAAGACGGGCTCCCTGTGGGCTCCCTGCAGGGTGTACTGAGACTCGGGTGATCACAGATCAATGTAAGGACCGATCCCGGCCCCCCACCACGCCATTCACTGATCACATGATGTAAACTAAAGCTCAGTAATTGTTTATTTTTTCTCCTCACACTGACAGCATGAGGATAAAAATAAAAGCTGATCACCGGCTTATGTGCAAGGGACATTGGTCCCAAAGAGGCAATTCTGTGCCCACCAGTACCC
This sequence comes from Lithobates clamitans, assembly GCA_037952925.1. Classification (NCBI taxonomy): domain Eukaryota; kingdom Metazoa; phylum Chordata; class Amphibia; order Anura; family Ranidae; genus Lithobates; species Lithobates clamitans. Next base: position 50,571 of record JBBGZY010003849.1, on the reverse strand, counting down.
CCTTCCAGTGCCACCTATCAATGCCCACCAGTGGTCCCAAGCAATGCCACCTATCAATGCCCACCAGTGGTCCCAAGCAGTGCCACCTATCAATGCCCACCAGTGGTCCCAAGCAGTGCCACCTATCAATGCCCACCAGTGATCCCAAGCAGTGCCACCTATCAATGCCCACCAGTGATCCCAAGCAGTGCCGCCTATCAATGCCCACCTGTGGTCCCAAGCAGTGCCGCCTATCAATGCCCACCAGTGATCCCAAGCAGTGCCACCTATCAATGCCCACCAGTGGTCCCAAGCAGTGCCGCCTAGCAATGCCCACCAGTGGTCCCAAGCAGTGCCACCTATCAATGCCCACCAGTGGTCCCAAGCAGTGCCGCCTATCAATGCCCACCAGTGGTCCCAAGCAGTGCTGCCTATCAATGCCCACCAGTGATCCCAAGCAGTGCCACCTATCAATGCCCACCAGTGGTCCCAAGCAGTGCCACCTATCAATGCCCACCAGTACCCCCTGCCAGTGCCACCTATCAATGCCCACCAGTGGTCCCAAGCAGTGCTGCTTATCAATGCCCACCAGTGGTCCAAAGCAGTGCCACCTATCAATGGCCACCAGTGGTCCCAAGCAGTGCCGCCTATCAATGCCCACCAGTGGTCCCAAGCAGTGCCACCTATCAATGCCCACCAGTGGTCCCAAGCAGTGCCGCCTATCAATGCCCACCAGTGATCCCAAGCAGTGCCACCTATCAATGCCCACCAGTGATCCCAAGCAGTGCCACCTATCAATGCCCACCAGTGATCCCAAGCAGTGCTGCCTATCAATGCCCACCAGTGATCCCAAGCAGTGCCACCTATCAATGCCCACCAGTGGTCCCAAGCAGTGCCACCTATCAATGCCCACCAGTACCCCCTGCCAGTGCCACCTATCAATGCCCACCAGTGGTCCCAAGCAGTGCCACCTATCAATGCCCACCAGTGGTCCCAAGCAGTGCCGCCTATCAATGCCCACCAGTGATCCCAAGCAGTGCCACCTATCAATGCCCACCAGTGATCCCAAGCAGTGCCGCCTATCAATGCCCACCAGTGGTCCCAAGCAGTGCCGCCTATCAATGCCCACCAGTGATCCCAAGCAGTGCCACCTATCAATGCTCACCAGTGGTCCCAAGCAGTGCCACCTATCAATGCCCACCAGTACCCCCTGCCAGTGCCACCTATCAATGCCCACCAGTGGTCCCAAGCAATGCCACCTATCAATGCCCACCAGTGATCCCAAGCAGTGCCGCCTATCAATGCCCACCAGTGGTCCCAAGCAGTGCCGCCTATCAATGCCCACCAGTGATCCCAAGCAGTGCCACCTATCAATGCCCACCAGTGATCCCAAGCAGTGCCGCCTATCAATGCCCACCAGTGGTCCCAAGCAGTGCCGCCTATCAATGCCCACCAGTGATCCCAAGCAGTGCCGCCTATCAATGCCCACCAGTGATCCCAAGCAGTGCCGCCTATCAGTGCCCACCAGTGGTCCCAAGCAGTGCCCCCTATCAGCGCCCACCAGTGGTCCCAAGCAGTGCCACTTATCAATGCCCACCAGTGGTCCCAAGCAGTGCCGCCTATCAATGCCCACCAGTGGTCCCAAGCAGTGCCACCTATCAATGCCCACCAGTGGTCCCAAGCAGTGCCACCTATCAATGCCCACCAGTGGTCCCAAGCAGTGCCACCTATCAATGCCCACCAGTGGTCCCAAGCAGTGCCACCTATCAATGCCCACCAGTGATCCCAAGCAGTGCCACCTATCAATGCCCACCAGTGAAACCAAGCAGTGCCACCTATCAATGCCCACCAGTGGCCCCAAGCAGTGTCACCTATCAATGCCCACCAGTGGTCCCAAGCAGTGCCACCTATCAATGCCCACCAGTGGTCCCAAGCAGTGCCACCTATCAATGCCCACCAGTGATCCCAAGCAGTGCTGCCTATCAGTGCCCACCAGTGATCCCAAGCAGTGCCGCCTATCAATGCCCACCAGTGATCCCAAGCAGTGCCGCCTAGCAATGCCCACCAGTGATCCCAAGCAGTGCCACCTATCAATGCCCACCAGTGATCCCAAGCAGTGCCGCCTATCAATGCCCACCAGTGATCCCAAGCAGTGCCACCTATCAATGCCCACCAGTGGCCCCAAGCAGTGCCACCTATCAATGCCCACCAGTGGTCCCAAGCAGTGCCACCTATCAATGCCCACCAGTGATCCCAAGCAGTGCCACCTATCAATGCCCACCAGTGATCCCAAGCAGTGCTGCCTATCAATGCCCACCAGTGATCCCAAGCAGTGCCACCTATCAATGCCCACCAGTGATCCCAAGCAGTGCCGCCTATCAATGCCCACCAGTGGTCCCAAGCAGTGCCGCCTATCAATGCCCACCAGTGATCCCAAGCAGTGCCGCCTATCAATGCTCACCAGTGGTCCCAAGCAGTGCCACCTATCAATGCCCACCAGTACCCCCTGCCAGTGCCACCTATCAATGCCCACCAGTGGTCCCAAGCAATGCCACCTATCAATGCCCACCAGTGATCCCAAGCAGTGCCACCTATCAATGCCCACCAGTGATCCCAAGCAGTGCCGCCTATCAATGCCCACCAGTGATCCCAAGCAGTGCCACCTATCAATGCCCACCAGTGGCCCCAAGCAGTGCCACCTATCAATGCCCACCAGTGGTCCCAAGCAGTGCCACCTATCAATGCCCACCAGTGATCCCAAGCAGTGCCACCTATCAATGCCCACCAGTGATCCCAAGCAGTGCTGCCTATCAATGCCCACCAGTGATCCCAAGCAGTGCCACCTATCAATGCCCACCAGTGATCCCAAGCAGTGCCGCCTATCAATGCCCACCAGTGGTCCCAAGCAGTGCCGCCTATCAATGCCCACCAGTGATCCCAAGCAGTGCCGCCTATCAATGCTCACCAGTGGTCCCAAGCAGTGCCACCTATCAATGCCCACCAGTACCCCCTGCCAGTGCCACCTATCAATGCCCACCAGTGGTCCCAAGCAATGCCACCTATCAATGCCCACCAGTGATCCCAAGCAGTGCCGCCTATCAATGCCCACCAGTGGTCCCAAGCAGTGCCGCCTATCAATGCCCACCAGTGATCCCAAGCAGTGCCACCTATCAATGCCCACCAGTGATCCCAAGCAGTGCCGCCTATCAATGCCCACCAGTGGTCCCAAGCAGTGCCGCCTATCAATGCCCACCAGTGATCCCAAGCAGTGCCGCCTATCAATGCCCACCAGTGATCCCAAGCAGTGCCGCCTATCAGTGCCCACCAGTGGTCCCAAGCAGTGCCGCCTATCAGTGCCCACCAGTGGTCCCAAGCAGTGCCGCTTATCAATGCCCACCAGTGGTCCCAAGCAGTGCCGCCTATCAATGCCCACCAGTGGTCCCAAGCAGTGCCACCTATCAATGCCCACCAGTGGTCCCAAGCAGTGCCACCTATCAATGCCCACCAGTGGTCCCAAGCAGTGCCACCTATCAATGCCCACCAGTGGTCCCAAGCAGTGCCACCTATCAATGCCCACCAGTGGTCCCAAGCAGTGCCACCTATCAATGCCCACCAGTGATCCCAAGCAGTGCCACCTATCAATGCCCACCAGTGAAACCAAGCAGTGCCACCTATCAATGCCCACCAGTGGCCCCAAGCAGTGCCACCTATCAATGCCCACCAGTGGTCCCAAGCAGTGCCACCTATCAATGCCCACCAGTGGTCCCAAGCAGTGCCACCTATCAATGCCCACCAGTGATCCCAAGCAGTGCCACCTATCAGTGCCCACCAGTGGTCCCAAGCAGTGCCGCCTATCAATGCCCACCAGTGATTCCAAGCAGTGCCACCTATCAATGCCCACCAGTGGCCCCAAGCAGTGCCACCTATCAATGCCCACCAGTGGTCCCAAGCAGTTCTGCCTATCAATGCCCACCAGTGATCCCAAGCAGTGCCACCTATCAGTGCCCACCAGTGGTCCCAAGCAGTGCCGCCTATCAATGCCCACCAGTGGTCCCAAGCAGTGCTGCCTATCAATGCCCACCAGTGATCCCAAGCAGTGCCACCTATCAGTGCCCACCAGTGGTCCCAAGCAGTGCCGCCTATCAATGCCCACCAGTGATCCCAAGCAGTGCCACCTATCAATGCCCACCAGTGATCCCAAGCAGTGCTGCCTATCAATGCCCACCAGTGGTCCCAAGCAGTGCCGCCTATCAATGCCCACCAGTGGTCCCAAGCAGTGCCGCCTATCAATGCCCACCAGTGATTCCAAGCAGTGCCACCTATCAATGCCCACCAGTGGCCCCAAGCAGTGCCACCTATCAATGCCCACCAGTGGTCCCAAGCAGTTCTGCCTATCAATGCCCACCAGTGATCCCAAGCAGTGCCACCTATCAATGCCCACCAGTGGTCCCAAGCAGTGCCACCTATCAATGCCCACCAGTGGTCCCAAGCAGTGCCGCCTATCAATGCCCACCAGTGATCCCAAGCAGTGCTGCCTATCAATGCCCACCAGTGGTCCCAAGCAGTGCCGCCTATCAATGCCCACCAGTGATCCCAAGCAGTGCCACCTATCAATGCCCACCAGTGGCCCCAAGCAGTGCCACCTATTAATGCCCACCAGTGATCCCAAGCAGTGCCACCTATCAATGCCCACCAGTGGTCCCAAGCAGTGCCGCCTATCAATGCCCACCAGTGATCCCAAGCAGTGCCACCTATCAATGCCCACCAGTGATCCCAAGCAGTGCTGCCTATCAATGCCCACCAGTGGTCCCAAGCAGTGCCACCTATCAGTGCCCACCAGTGATCCCTATCAATGCCCACCAGTGGCCCCAAGCAGTGCCACCTATCAATGCCCACCAGTGGTCCCAAGCAGTGCCACCTATCAATGCCCACCAGTGGTCCCAAGCAGTGCCACCTATCAGTGCCCACCAGTGATCCCAAGCAGTGCTGCCTATCAGTGTAACCAATCAGTGCCCACCAGTGCCGCCTCATCAGAGCCCACCAGTGATCCCAAGCAGTGCCACCTATCAATGCCCACCAGTGATCCCAAGCAGTGCTGCCTATCAATGCCCACCAGTGGTCCCAAGCAGTGCCACCTATCAGTGCCCACCAGTGATCCCTATCAATGCCCACCAGTGGCCCCAAGCAGTGCCACCTATCAATGCCCACCAGTGGTCCCAAGCAGTGCCACCTATCAATGCCCACCAGTGGTCCCAAGCAGTGCCACCTATCAATGCCCACCAGTGGTCCCAAGCAGTGCCGCCTATCAATGCCCACCAGTGATCCCAAGCAGTGCCACCTATCAATGCCCACCAGTGATCCCAAGCAGTGCCGCCTATCAATGCCCACCAGTGGTCCCAAGCAGTGCCGCCTATCAATGCCCACCAGTGATCCCAAGCAGTGCCACCTATCAATGCTCACCAGTGGTCCCAAGCAGTGCCACCTATCAATGCCCACCAGTACCCCCTGCCAGTGCCACCTATCAATGCCCACCAGTGGTCCCAAGCAGTGCCGCCTATCAATGCCCACCAGTGATCCCAAGCAGTGCCGCCTATCAATGCCCACCAGTGGTCCCAAGCAGTGCCGCCTATCAATGCCCACCAGTGATCCCAAGCAGTGCCACCTATCAATGCCCACCAGTGATCCCAAGCAGTGCCGCCTATCAATGCCCACCAGTGGTCCCAAGCAGTGCCACCTATCAATGCCCACCAGTGATCCCAAGCAGTGCCGCCTATCAATGCCCACCAGTGATCCCAAGCAGTGCCGCCTATCAGTGCCCACCAGTGGTCCCAAGCAGTGCCGCCTATCAGTGCCCACCAGTGGTCCCAAGCAGTGCCGCTTATCAATGCCCACCAGTGGTCCCAAGCAGTGCCGCCTATCAATGCCCACCAGTGATCCCAAGCAGTGCTGCCTATCAATGCCCACCAGTGATCCCAAGCAGTGCCACCTATCAGTGCCCACCAGTGGTCCCAAGCAGTGCCGCCTATCAATGCCCACCAGTGGTCCCAAGCAGTGCCGCCTATCAATGCCCACCAGTGGTCCCAAGCAGTGCCACCTATCAATGCCCACCAGTGGTCCCAAGCAGTGCCGCCTATCAATGCCCACCAGTGGTCCCAAGCAGTGCCACCTATCAATGCCCACCAGTGGTCCCAAGCAGTGCCGCCTATCAATGCCCACCAGTGGTCCCAAGCAGTGCCACCTATCAATGCCCACCAGTGGTCCCAAGCAGTGCCGCCTATCAATGCCCACCAGTGGTCCCAAGCAGTGCCACCTATCAATGCCCACCAGTGGTCCCAAGCAGTGCCGCCTATCAATGCCCACCAGTGGTCCCAAGCAGTGCCGCCTATCAATGCCCACCAGTGGTCCCAAGCAGTGCCGCCTATCAATGCCCACCAGTGGTCCCAAGCAGTGCTGCCTATCAGTGTAACCAATCAGTGCCCACCAGTGATCCCAAGCAGTGCTGCCTATCAGTGTAACATCAATGAAGGAGAAAAATTACCTGTTCGCAAAATTTAATATCAAAATATCCAAAAATATACAAAATTATTTATAAAAATCTGTATTTTCTTTTTTTTTCTTTTTTTTGAACAAAAGAAAAAAAACCACAGAGGTGATCAAATACCACCCAAAGAATGCTCTATTTGTGGGAACTTTAAAAAAAAAACATTTGGCTAAGTATGACCGCGCAATTCTCATCCCAAATGGATCAGCGCTGAAGATTGGTCAGGACAGCCGGGGGGGGGGGGGTTAAGTGCCCAGTAAGCAAGTGGTTCATTTCCATGCCAACTATGGATTTGTGTAATGAAGATGTGTGCCCGCTGTGTATACGGCATGGGCGTAAGCAAGTGGCAGACATCTGAACGGTACTCACTGTAAATCACGGGGTACAACTTGTGATGCAACTTTTCAGTCCCAATAGTGGAAAACAAGCCGAAAAAGCACATTGTAAATCGCACAACTTTGGGGTTGAAATAGTGGAAAGAGAGCATGAGGCTAAAGCGGTAATAGGAAGATGTAAGAATGACTTCTAATTGTAGAAAATCAGACCGGCTCTTACACTGAATCTAATTTATGGAAGATCTGACGGATTGGCCAGTGTATGGTGACCTTTAAAGATATGAAAAGTTGAATTTCTGGTGTTGAAGCCTCATACACACGATGGGACTTTGTACAAACTTTCCCGTGGATTTTTGTACAAAGGGCGTTGGCCCCTTTAACACGGACGGACAGAATTGTGCTTTTAGTTGTGTTTTCTACCACAATGCTTTCCTATGGCCCCATTCACACACTGCGTTTAGATTACATGCGGTTTGGTGCGGATTGAAAAACTGCGTCCAGGAGTGATTTAGCGCATCTATCCGCACATAACCGCATGTAATCGCACTGCACTGTGCCAGCTGCAGATAGCAGCGCCAAGCTGCTCATCAGGAAAGAAAAAGTGTTTTTTCCTTTCCTAATGAGCGACAAGCATAGGGATCCGACTTGGACCCCCGCCAATGCCAGGCACTGTGATATGAATCTTGAGGGAGAACTCCACGCCAAATATTACATAAAAAACTGGCATGGGTTTCCCCTCCAAGGGCATACCAGGCCCTTCAGTCTGGTATGGATTTTAAGGGGAACCCCCTACGCCAAAAAAACGACATGGGGGGGTTCCCCCACAAATCCATACCAGACCCTTATCCGAGCACGCAGCCCAGCTGGTCAGGAAAGGGGGTGGGGACGAGCGAGCGCCCCCCCCCCCACCCTAAAGCACCTTGTACCCATGTTGATGAGGACAAGGGCCTCTTCCCGACAACCCTGGCCGTTGGTTGTCGGGGTCTGCGGGCGGGGCACTTATCAGAATCTGGGAGCCCCCTTTAATAAGGGGGCCCCCCCACCCTATGTGAATGAGTATGGGGTACATGGTACCCCTACCCATTCACCTAGGGGAAAAGTGTCAAGAAATAAACACATTAGACACTAGGGTTTTTAAAGTAATTTATTAGTCAGCTCCGGGGGTCTTCTTCCGACTTTGGGGGTCTCTTCCGCGCTCTCCGGCCTCTTCTCCGCGCTCTCCGGATCTTCTCCCGGTCTCCGGTTCTTTTCCGCGCTCTCCGGTTCTTCTCCCGGTCTTCGGTTCTTTTCCGCGCTCTCCGGTTCTTCTCCCGGTCTTCGGTTCTTTTCCGCGCTCTCCGGTTCTTCTGCCGGTTTCCGGCTCTTTTCCGCTCTCTCCGGTTCTTCTGCCGGTCTCCGATTCTTCTCCGCGCTCTCCGGTTCTTCTCCGCGCTCTCCGGTTCTTCTGCCGGTCTCCGGTTCTTTTCCGCGCTCTCCAGTTCTTCTGCCGGTCTCCGGTTCTTCTGCCGGTCTCCGGTTCTTCTGCCGGTCTCTGGTTCTTTTCCGCGCTCTCCGGTTCTTCTGTCGGTCTCCGGTTCTTCTCCGCGCTCTCCGGTTCTTCTGCCGGCCTCCGGTTCTTTTCCGCGCTCTCCGGTTCTTCTGCCGGGCTCCTCCGCTATCTTCTGCTCTTTTGCCACTCTTTTGCTAGCGGTGGCCCGGTCTTCTTCTTTGTTGTCTTCTCCCCTCTTCTCTTCTTCCGATGTTGACACAACGCTCTCTCCCGCTGTAATGCCGTCTGCGAGGTGTGCGGCGACTTATATAGGCATGGGGTGTGGTCACCGTGTGATGTCACCGGGTGACCCCACCCATTATGACGGCACAGTCCCGGGGCATGCTGGGACTGTGCCGTCATAATGGGTGGGGTCACCCGGTGACATCATACGGTGACCACACCCCATGCCTATATACCTCGCTGCACACCTCGCAGACGGCATTACAGCGGGAGAGAGCGTCGTGTCAACATCTGAAGAAGAGCAGAGGGGAGAAGACAACAAAGAAGAAGACCGGGCCACCGCTAGCAAAAGAGCTGGAAGAAGATAGCGGGGGGAGCCTAGCAGAAAATACCGGACAGCGACAGAAGAACCAGACAGCGGGAGAAGACCGGGCCGGGGGTGGAGGTAGAAGCGACAGTTGGGGGGATGGAGGTAGAAGTGACAGTTGAGGTGGATGGAGGTAGAAGTGACAGTCGGGGGGTGGATGTAGAAGTGACAGTCGGGGGGATGGAGGTAGAAGTGACAGTCGGGGGATGGAGGTAGAAGTGACAGTCGGGGGTGGATGTAGAAGTGACAGTCGGGGGGATGAAGGTAGAAGTGACAGTCGGGGGATGGAGGTAGAAGTGACAGTCGGGGGATGGAGGTAGAGGTGACAGTCGGGGGATGGAGGTAGAGGTGACAGTCGGGGGATGGAGGTAGAAGTGACAGTCGGGGGATGGAGGTAGAGGTGACAGTTGGGGGATGGAGGTAGAAGTGACAGTCGGGGGATGGAGGTAGAAGTGACAGTCGGGGGGTGGAGGTAGAAGTGACAGTCGGGGGTGGAGGTAGAAGTGACAGTCGGGGGGATGGAGGTAGAAGTGACAGTTGCGGAAATAGAGGATCAGCCTTACCTGCTCCAGGGTGGGCTGGGAGACGTTGTACTCTTCTACACTGAACACTCGCTTGGCTGTGAAGAGATTACAATGAGTGTGATCCCCCAGACTGCCATCTATTACTACCCTCCCCCGATGCCCCAGACTGCCATCTATTACTACCCTCCCCCCGATGCCCCAGACTGCCATCTATTACTACCCTCCCCCGGTCCCCAAGACTGCCATCTATTACTACCCTCCCCCGGTCCCCCAGACTGCCATCTATTACTACCCTCCCCCGATGCCCCAGACTGCCATCTATTACTACCCTCCCCCCGATGCCCCAGACTGCCATCTATTACTACCCTCCCCCGGTCCCCAAGACTGCCATCTATTACTACCCCCCCCCGGTCCCCCAGACTGCCATCTATTACTACCCTCCCCCGGTCCCCCAGACTGCCATCTATTACTACCCTCCCCCGATCCCCCAGACTGCCATCTATTACTACCCTCCCCCGGTCCCCCAGACTGCCATCTATTACTACCCTCCCCCGATGCCCCAGACTGCCATCTATTACTACCCTCCCCCCGATGCCCCAGACTGCCATCTATTACTACCCTCCCCCGGTCCCCAAGACTGCCATCTATTACTACCCCCCCCCGGTCCCCCAGACTGCCATCTATTACTACCCTCCCCCGGTCCCCCAGACTGCCATCTATTACTACCCTCCCCCGATCCCCCAGACTGCCATCTATTACTACCCTCCCCCGGTCCCCCAGACTGCCATCTATTACTACCCTCCCCCGGTTCCCCAGACTGCCATCTATTACTACCCTCCCCCGGTCCCCCAGACTGCCATCTATTACTACCCTCCCCCGGTCCCCCAGACTGCCATCTATTACTACCCTCCCCCGGTTCCCCAGACTGCCATCTATTACTACCCTCCCCCGGTCCCCCAGACTGCCATCTATTACTACCCTCCCCCGGTCCCCCAGACTGCCATCTATTACTACCCTCCCCCGGTTCCCCAGACTGCCATCTATTACTACCCTCCCCCGGTCCCCCAGACTACCATCTATTACTACCCTCCCCCGGTCCCCCAGACTACCATCTATTACTACCCTCCCCCGGTCCCCCAGACTACCATCTATTACTACCCTCCCCCGGTCCCCCAGACTACCATCTATTACTACTGTAGCGCCCCGATGTTTAGTCAGGGAGCTCCTCACCAAATTCCTTGTAAGGAGTAGCTATTGTGGATAGTTGTTAGAGATCCATTGATTTCTCTCTAAGTTTGGCCTTGTTGTACTTTTTCTCTTGGTGGCATTAGATGTGAGAAGGACATTTCAAGGTCAGGTTACGGGTATGTGGGGTATCTCAGCCAATGGGCAGGGGTTTTCTTGAATCCCGTGGCCTGCTGGGAGAACCTATATATTCGGTGGAGTCAGGTGATCGATGTTCTGTGCCACCCGGACTGCCGTCTGGGTGGACGTGTGTCGTCTGCCTCTGGCTGCTAGGCCAGGGATTGGGCCTATCCTGGGGACATCTGGCTCCCAGGCTGTGTGAGGGCCAATCCAGAAGTAATAGAGCAGCGCAGGTTTGGGATTGCGGCTTGCAGTTTAACCAGAAGTGACGGTTCTGCCGGCCGGAGAAGAGGGGAAGCTGACGCCACAAAGGGACCATCCACCTTTTCCAGGGACCACAGTGAGTAACTGAAGAAAGCACTGGAGCAGAATTCTCACCGAACGGGCACGTTGGAGAATCGGAAAACTTCAGGCGGTGATCAAGTCAGGGACCCAACCTGCGGAGGAGACGTTTGCAGGGCAGCCTTGTGTGCCAAGCCAGGGACTGAGCTGGTTAGCAGGGGTGAAGTTTGAAAAGTATCTGGAGTACCAAGCTAGGGACCCAGCAGGGAAGCGGGGGTGACGCTTGAGGGAGATACCACCGCAAACCTTGGAGGAGCTCCAGGGATTCAGAGTTGGTGAATCAGAGAGTCCAGTAAGAGATCGGGAGCTCAAGGGGCTGAAGAGCTACAAGTGGACATTGTAGTGAAGCTGAGAGAACTGTTGAACTTTGCGTTAGGAACTGTTAAATACTGTTGCCATAGGAGACAGCAAACCTGCACGTGTAGAAGTGGTACCTTGCTGGGGCCTTTCCCTGTACGGCTGTCTTCTTATTGAAGTCGCTGTGTCTGTCTACTGAAATTGCAACCACTTAAGGGTGTCCTGGCCCTAACCCTCTTTCCCTTGCAAAATATAAAAAGGACTGTTAAAAGAAATAAAATGGAAAATTGTATACTTACCAGACGGTAATTTTCCTTTCCAGATGCTAAGCATGACAGCATATATGAATGGGATAGGCTCCGCCCCTCGCCCAATCAGGACTGGTTATACTATATATAAATGAGTTGCCTCCCTCCAGGCGGCATTCTCGTAACTATACTCAAATGCGAAACCCACAAGAATGAGGGACCTGTATGCTGTCATGCTTTGCATCAGGAAAGGAAAATTACCATCTGGTAAGTATACAATTTTCTGTTTTCCTGACACAAGCATGACAATATACACGAATGAACAAAAAATGTAAGGGAGGGCCATGCTAAAGCCTTTGAATCAACATATTAGATTCGTTTAGAACTGAAGTCAACTCCCCTGCTTCCAATCTTGCTTAGTGACTTTGCAATCGGCAAAAAAATGGTTTGTAGTATATGAACCTGGTTGGTATCCTGTAAAAGTCTGGACCTCTGAATTTTGCCCATGAGCACGCCACCCATCTGATAAAGTGAGCTCTGCACTAGATTGATGAATTTATCTTCCTCCTATAAGCCCCTTAGGCTACTCTGACCTGAGATAATGCCATTGTCCTAGTGGACAGTGAAAAGTCTTCTTCTGATACTGCCAGGCCTGAAGAGGCCACTGTCTGACCTTCTAGATAAGGGCCACTTCCATGTATTTCTTCCACATAGAGTCCATTACCCAGGCTTGTGGTGACGCAGACGTTTCAGTTTGGACATGCCGGAAGGGTGATGTCTTGACCCAGAAGCAAGGATGCAGGCGCTGTCTGGTGCTGGAGAGGAAGAAACCAGAGCTATTTTGTTTGATTATGGTAGCAATGAGGTAGTTTACCGCTTGACACTTGGATCTCTGAAATAATTCTCCCAGACGTGATATCCTTAAGAAATACTGCTTTAGTGTCACTGAACCTACTGAAGTTGTCTTGTTCAGAAGAATGGAGGAGTGGGACAACCTTCCCAACACTAGTTGCACTGCAAGTTCTAAGGGGAAAGAACGATCTGTACCAGCCTTTCGGAATTGATTCCCCCAGATGTGCGGCGGTCACTGGATCTCATGAATTGAGAACCTGACCAAGACTTGACTACTGCTCAATCCCTTATCTTATATTACTTGCAGCCATCTTAATCTTTTCAGCCGGGAGCCGAGCATTCTATCCTTAAATTCTGTGAGATTTCCCATGTTCTAGTAAACCTGGAGTTTGCAGCAGTTTCCCCTGGTTTCCACAAGGTTTCAAATAATAGTGGTGAGACCCCTCGATGAGGCTTCCTAACTCGGTCTCCTAGTTGCTAGATCCAACGTGGCTGAATTTGGATACACTTGGCTCCGCTGTGTAAGGTCTGAGATCTCAGGAAGAATAGAATAGGAGGTTCTTAAGCCAAAGACTGTACTTTGAGGACACCATGGCCTGTAAGGCCACCGAATCATTATTGCCCTTATCCCAGCTGTATGACTACAGATCCTGGTTGAACTAGATGGACTTGTGTTTTTTCAACCTGCTTAACTATGTACTATGATCCTGATGAGGAGCTTGGAGATCACCGAGTCTGATGGCTATATAGGCTAACCTGCCGACCCAGCTGGATGTTAGTAGATCCACTGCTTCCACTTCTGGAACTCTTGCAGGAATAACTGCCCTTCCTGACCATTGAGTTTACTGCCAAGTTAAGGTTCATTAAACCGCTTGTTGGTCTAGGGACTCCCCCCTGACATCCAAGGCTTCGTATTTTACCGTATCTGACAGGAAGTTCTGGGAAGCCAGAACACAGAGCGATGAGATGAGACAGGTTTTACTGTTGGCAAACCTGAATGGGAGATACCTCTTGTCATGATGATAGGAGATCACCTATTGCCGTCTGTTTGGGGCATAACTGAGGTCTCCTAGGCAGTGTTGCCCAAACGACTTCCCCACTTGAGAATCACTGTACCCCTGATGTTAGACACTTAGTCCTCCATTGGCCTATGTCATTGACCTTGAGCTAGGAGGTCGCTGAGGTGAATACCAAGAAAGTGAATAGACTTTGATGATTGGTATGCCTGGAAGTTGATAAGATTAACTATCCTTAGCCACCATCAATGGGACTAGTCCCATATGTGGGGTGATCTTCCCTGGAATAGGAAGCAAATCTTTCACTACCTTAGAAGGCCAGTTTATGATGTTCTCAATCTTCCAGTGCATCCAACCGACTGCATGGATTACTGCAAACTTACTTCGACCATTTGAGACCATGGGATACAAACAGATGGGATAGAGCTAGAACTTGCCTCTACATAAGACCTAATACTGTCACCTCCATGAGGGCAACTCTACAGTATTCTGTTGAATGTCTAAAATGTCATTATTATAATGAGATTAGTTGGCCTTCCCTCTGAATCAGGGTTTGCCAGGACCTGGAGGATGTTGAGCCACCCACAGCTGTTGTTCGCATAAGAAACCTGCAGCCCTTGCTTCTGCAAGATGGCCACTCCTAGAAGCAATGTTCTGGAAAAATGTCTTGAGTATGTGGAAAGGTCAAAAATTTGTTGAACGAACCCAAGGTGAAACTCTCAGGAGCCTGGGTGTACCGGAGTGTATTTGTACACATCAGCAAGATCTAGAGAAACTGTAGCTGCTTTATCTGATGGTTTGAGTGATTGTTCTCAATGACTCTTTATGACTCTTTTTTTTTTTATCTTGATCATTCCATATCTTGCCTAAATCTGCTTTCCGACTAAGAACAATGGACCAGTGGTTCCTGATGGACAAGATTTGGTAACATTTGATTAAAGCCTTGATATCTCTAAAGAACCATAGTGGTAATTAGAAGAGTGGAAAGAAATTCTATTGACTTTCTTACTGCACAAAATACAACTCGCCAGCACACCATGAATCTTTCATTGTTGTCCCAAGGTTTTGTTGCAGACAGATCGCATCACAAAGACAAGTGCTGCACAGGCCCCGCTGATCCTGACCCTCCTGCCCAAATTTGCATTAGTTTCTGAAATATAAAACCTACTGGGTACATTTGAGTGAAAAGGAACTTTGCTGCTCCTCGAGAGGAGCAGACTTGGGTTTAGGCAATGAAAGACGACAATAGATCTTCCAATCTCTTCTCTAGCTCTTCTCAGGCCCTGTCACTACTCTTTGTTCTGGGCCTAGGTGACTAGCCTAAGGGATTAGTCCCTGATCTGGACATCACTGATTCCATCTTAAATCACATTCCATTCGACTTAGAGGTATATGCAGTCAGTGGATTAAGCCATAGGACTTGACTACCCTCACAGAATAGGAGGAGGAACAGCCTGCTGCCTCCATAGTGGTTGTACTGCCTCGCTGGTCACTCCAGTTTCAGTCATGGATCAAGCACCACAGAGACGTATTACGGGCCAAGTTTGCCTTCAACTCATCTGCTGAGAACCAAATAGCCTTGGCTACTGAAGTGAACCCCAAAGCAGGCCACACCATATTCCCTAATGGTAGTATAAACCTTCATTTCCAATCCATATTGCTGTTCCCATGCCTCTGCGAAGGCTATTGCATCATCCGCTGGCAGACTGGCACTTCTGGCTAGTCTGGTGAAGATTGCTTGGCTTGGCTAACTGTCTCTGCAGTAAAAGTTGGCCTTTACAGAGGGGATCTTGTATCCTCTGTGAGCATGAAGGCACATCTGGCCAATCTGATGAATGCTCATTGGCCTAGTAGCTTAGTACCTGAGCGTTAGCGACTTGAGATCCACCCAGTCAGTTTGCACTTGAGTGAACACGTCTGCCTTTGTGCCTGATATACAACTTGGAATAGTATATTGGCGGGCACGCAGGGCCATCTTTAATATTGATTGGACCCTGGGCAAATGTTTTCTTGGCCCCCCCCCCCCATACAATTTCGCTCTCCACCTGCTCTGAGACATACAATAAATAGCAGTTAGACTTAAAATCAGTTTACTGTATCAGATCAGGCAGCGATTGCGATTGGTTGCCAGAGGTTACAGTGTATCATTACCACTTACTGACTGGTTGCTAGAGGTTACAGCACACATTACGGCTCACTGATTAGTTGCTAGATGTTACAGCACATGATTTCTGCTTGTTGATTGGTTGCTAGTTATTACTGTACAGTAATACTGCTCACTGATTGGCTGCTAGAGGTTACAGCACATCAACTCCTCACTGCAGGGGGGCATGATATACATATGAATGCCGCCTTTATTTACACATCAATGCCACCGGATGCAGCTATTTACATATGAATGCCGGTTATTTACATGTAAACACAGGGTCTGCAGGTGGGTCATCTGTACACAACAATAGGGCAGAGCTGGGCAGCATTAGTAGCAGCACTTCACACTGAGATATCGGGACACAGCACGGGACTAAAACTTCAAGGGACGAGGGAATTTAAACTGGGATACATGGCAAGTATGAGGCAGCTGCTTTGGGCCCCACAACAATGACAGGGCCCCCTTTTGCTCTGCCTTAAAGATGGCCCTGCGGGCACGTCAGCTAACCACACTCCCCATTCTGCCCAGGATGGTCCTTATTGTAATTTCCCTTAGTCTGCCCCTTCTGACAGTTTTTAGAGCCAAACAGGACCTGTCACTGTTGGAAGAACAAGTTGCCACTTTTCCTTTGGGCTGGTATTTAAGGGCCGGGAGAGTTTTACATTCCATACTGAGCATGCACTCTTTTTTTATGATAGCATACCTACCTGACCCTCACCTTATTGATCGTGGCTGGTCTATGGGTAAGCTTATGGCTCAAGATATGAGCTGCAGGTTTATGGTCATAATAAATACCTGGAAGAAGTGGCTAGGACAAAGCCTTAATACAATATCAGTGGCCATCCACACACCCATTTGCAGACATTGAAGCAACAAATGGACCTGTATGCTTGTGAGCAAGGGTTAAACCCTTAGACAGGAGCAATTATAGATAGTAGTGTAATAAACCGATTACTTAAAGCACTGTAACTTCAGCCACAATTTTTTCATGCTGTCATTAGACATAATAGGTTAATGCATAGCAATCATTAAACACATTGCAGCCAAAAGCAAACCTTAAACGCATAACAGCAACATAAATACATAGCAGTTACATAGTTGGTAAGGTTGACACCAGTCCATCCAGTTCAACCTGTCAGAGAAAATTCGAAGCTTCTCCCTACAAGCATATCATTTCTTTGCGCTTAAAAGCACAAATGCAGCCCTCTTATATAATGCTGGGAAAGTGCGCTCGTTCATTTATCTCTCCAAGTAACACAAACAGACGTTGGTATCACCTCGATCTCAGTACAATCCTGAACAGGGAGCCAAGCGGCTTTTATTTATACTAAACACATGGATAACAAAAGAGGCTGCTGACTTCAGAATCAGCCAATTAGACACTTGTATTCATTCAAAATAACCAATCACACACATGTATATAATCAAATAGAAATGCAGTAGTGTCGTGTGCAGACGGTGGTGTGCAGAACCATGCAGCGAGCACATGGTTCCGAACACGATCGTGTGCACACTCCCACCGCTACCAGTGATGCCAGCCGTACTCTATCATGGCCCAGTGGGACACAACTCTGTATGGTTATACTATGGTTCCCATGTACGCAGATCTGCTTACTTAGGAGTGTATAGGCGGTCGCCATGGAGTGGCCAGTTCCTTGTGAGTTATAAACAAACATCCTTAAAAGAACAAACAGATCTGCCATGTCCACGGGAAGGTTTCCGCAGCCAATGGTCTTCCACCAACGTCTGTATGTGAGAATACCCTCACATGAGCGTATTACAGCAAAACTGACACCAGGGGGCGTCTGACAACCATTCATTAATAACAATTTCCACAACAGCTCCTCCCTCTTTGTCATATCCTCCCATGTGTCCCTCCATGAATCTTGATCTTCTTCTTACACCTGGAAATGTATCAGTCCTTACAGTCCATATGAGTCCATGTAAAGGAAAACACGGCTTGACATGTAGACTCTGTTCTTCAGGAGGACTGACTTCTAGGGAGGACACGACATGGTGAGCTGTAGTAATCGCCGGTCGGTCTGGGATCCTCTGTGTCTTGTATGTGGGTCGGGCTTCGGGGCGTCTCATCTCGGTGAGGAAGATGTGGTCATCTGCTCGGGCTCTGTTCACTCGTCCAATCAGGCAACAGTATCACCTCATCAGGACATATAGAAGGTATAGAAACAAAAACAACATGAGTATATATACCCCTACTTCCTTCACTATGATCCGATGGAAAATAAAAATCCCCCAAGTTTCCCAAACCCTTACAAGGATTCCAACCTTCACTAGCTATAGCTCTGGCTTTGTCTTGTAGGGATCTAAACCTTCTCCATATGGGCCTGAACTTTGTCACTAGTATCCCCGATCCAGATATAACAATCTTTACTTCCCAGAATTCCCAGAAACCCCCTTGGACTGTGGGAACTTCCTTGAAGCTTCAAGCTTTTCATAAGCTCAAGCCCCCACCGTGTACAAGCAATTCCCTTCCAGCTGTCCCTGCCATTCTTACCTTCTCTCGCGCCATCAGATCCTCACGATCGGCCATGACATAAGATGCTGGGACGAGTTTCACCAGCACACATGAACCTCTTGCCTTACGGGAATTACTTTATAAACTGTAGATCTGAATTAATACCAAACTAGAGTTGAAACACGAGGGGGCGTGGTCAAGATGGCGACCAGATAGGATGTTGGGAACGGGAGCTCCGCACCTGGCAGGCTACACAATCCGGTTCTAAGGGACTCACAAACACCCTGATTTGCCCGCAAAGCTGAAGAGAAGGTCGGGCATGAGAAGGGGGAGCTCCGGTTCGCAGAGGAAGAGGCATTCGGCTCCCAGAACTCCGCCGCTGGTCCGGGGCACACGCGGGGCGGCACACACAAATATGGTGTCCTAGACGGAGCAGACAGAGCTGCCACTGCTGAGAGTGGAACAGTTTCAGGTGCTCATGCAGGCCATCACAGGATGCCAAACAACTTTAACTACTAAAATCGCTTGAAATGCAGCTTGAAATGGGACTCATAAGATGCGACATGGATTATCACTGAGACAGGCTGACAGAGGCGGAGTGGAGGGTAGGGGAGACTACTGAGGATACGGTCCGAGACCACACTGCCTTCCTCCGCACACTGCAGCTAAAGATGAAAGTGCTGGAATCCTGAGCTGAGGACCAGGAAAACAGAAATCGCAGGAATAACCTGAGGCTGGGGGGCCTTCCAGAGGGAGTTGAGGGGCGAGATCCGGAGGCTTATACGGAACACTTGTTAAGCACACACTCAGGTGCCATTTTCCCCTCATTTCGCGATGGAACGTGCTCACAGAATGCCGTCTGTTCAGGGCCCGCCAGGCGCTCCACCGCCCACATTTATTTTCCGCCTCTTGAATTTCAGAGATCGTGATCTCGTCTTGAGGGAAGCAAGAAAGCTGGGAGAACTGCGCCATGAGAATGTGAAGATCATGCTATTCCCTGACTATTCGGTGGAAACGCAGAGGCAACGCAGGACATTCGATCAAGTCAAGGCCCAGCTGCACACTAAAGGGCTCAAATATAACATGATGTTCCCGGTGCGACTCAGAGTGGTGGATGGTGAATCTACCATGTTCTTTACTTCCCCGGAGGAGGCGTCTAGATGGATCGAGTCCCTTCCTCGGCACCGCTGATCCCCCATATGGCGATTACTGCAGTTATCCTTCTACAATACCATATATGTCCAATGGTAAGCACAACAGTCCTTGTTTTATACTTTCTCACCCTCTACATGTGTTCAGGAGACCTGATGTCTATGATCCCCTGGACTTCCCCGGGATAGCCTACTCATTACTGTAAGGGGGCCCTGGTTCCTGGAACAGTGCAGCTCCAGACATTGCCTAACTGGATGTCCTGCTTTATTGAAAGTATGGAGGCCGGATACATCCTCCTAGTCCAGCGGTGTCTGGCTACTCACTGCTACCCCCCCCCTTCCCCTGGGTATTAGGAGACTGAGAACCCCTCTATTACGGCACTACACCATATTCCCTCAGTGAGGATGGGGGGAGATATGGATCTCCCATCTGCTGCATGTTTCGGCAGGGGGGGTCATGGCGGCTTCCTACTCCCCTTTCCGGCAGGATACCAGAGATTCAGGACTGTTATGAGCACCCATCCTCCTGGCAGCAATAACCAAGGCTTGGCTCATGTACTGTGTCACCACTGAAGATTCTGGACTCCAAAAAGGGCCGAGGGTGAGAAAGTTTACCCCCCCCCCCAGCTCTGTTAACATTACTTTCCTTCCTAAGGGTTTAGTTTTTAAAATGTTGTAACTAAGTCTGGGCCCTTAGAGTATTCTAAGTGTAAAATGCTGTTCAAATTTCAAGGTATGACTTGTTTTCTACAAGATGCCTCCAGGAATTGTATACGGTGGAGTCCCTGAACTCCAACGTAGTGAACCGTGTCCTAGGTGTGCCGTTGGTTATACATTGCCCCCACAGGAGTTTTCTTCTACTTATGAGTTCAATTAATTTGGTTTGGGTACTCAAACACCCCATGGTTTAGTTTTTGGGGTGTGGGGTGGGTCAGGAGGGGTGTTCTGCTTATTCAATTTTTGTTTCTTTATTACCTGTTTAAATGCCTTATACTACAGACAGTCTTATAACAGTAAATGTGTTACTCAGGTCTCTGATCCATTGCCTGTATGCAAAATTTGAGAAAGCCCCTGGTGGGCTCTCGGCTGGGTGGGGTACCGCCCCCTCCGGGTCTCAGATGTACTAAGGTCTCCCATGGTCCCTTCTGTCCTCCCGGGATATGGCTCTGTGACAGACTCACCCGGGACAGAGGCTTTTCTAAGGGACTGAATGCTAGCCTCTTGCCTACCGATTATGGGCCCTGGCATTTGGGGGAACGGTGCGCTTTGTGAGCTGCATGCCTGGGGACCCTTGAGGTGTTGTTACTTTGGATTGGGGTCCATGTCCCCCCAAGACACACAGACTCTGGGGACCCTGGATATGCCATATTAGCAATAGTGACTGATTCATACTGTTGGGACTCATACTGTGAGGAGATGCTAATATTATCAACTCCACTCACCTGTCTGATGTCAGCTATAATGTGTTTAATGTAAATGAGTTTAGTCTGGCTTACCACAGGTTCTAAGGGTATTCAACTCATTGTTGTTTGTTCTAATTAACCCTGCGTTGATGTTTATGGTAATGTGTATCGAATAGTCAGTGAGCTAGGAGACGTAAAGTCTTACCCTAAAAGGTCATATCTTTGAGTCACCTAATCTGGGTCAATGATTAGATAACTAGCTCATGTTAATTAGGTTCTGGGTACAGTTTTATTGTAAGCCTGCTGTATATATATTTGTGTATCATCTCAAATAAAACAGCCCATGTTAGCAGCTAAACAAGTGTCGTCTTGTTTTGTGCTTGGAAGCAGTTGGAATATCTGATATCTGTATACAGACTGGGAGGAAGTGGTATACTGACGGAAGCACTCAAGCGGAGTGTGGGACGTTCCGTTACAGGCTCCGATAAAGATCTTGTCCTGGAGTGTCAGAGAGCTCAACCAAAAAATGAAGCGCTCCCTGGTTTTTGACTATCTTAAGAAATATGCACCTCATATTTGGATTCTCCAGGAGACGCACTTAGTGGGTGGGAGGATAATGGGACTAAAAAGACCATGGGTGGGCCCCCACTACCACCCCACACACTCCAGTTATCCTCGGGGGGGTTAGTGTCCTGGTCCATAAATCCCTTAATTTTGAACCCCTGGACGTTGTCACAGACCCGGAGGGACGGTACTTGCGGATACATGCAAGGATAGATATGACAGAGATGGTACTGGTAGGTCTGTATTTACCGCCCCCTGCTAGCCTCTCCCTGCTACATAAGCTAACTGCCCCGATTGCCCAGTTCCGTACAGATAATGTGATCCTAGCGGGAGACTTTAATATTCCTCCAAACCCATCCTTGGATAGACTGTCCCCGGATCCCGCTACGGACTCGGCATTGTCCCAATGGGCTCAGGTGTTTGGGTTGGAGGATGTGTGGAGGTGGAAAAACCCGTCAGATCGTATGTACACATGCCACTCCTCTTCCCACAGGACACGATCCCGTATTGATCTACGCCAGTGTAACCATGCTCCCCAAAATCATAGGGATCCAGATGCTCCCTCGGGGTATCTCTGATCACTCCCCACTGTTATGTACACTGCAAACTATTACCCCCCAAGCAGATAGATTCTGCCGTCTTTCTAGATACTGGATTGAACGCCCAACTATAGATATAGAAATGGCCAAGGAGATAAAAGGATTTTGGTTATGTAACTCTTATGCCCCGTACACACGGTCGGATTTTCCAATGGAAAATGTCCGATCGGAGCGTGTTGTCGGAAATTCCGACCGTGTGTGGGCTCCATCACACATTTTCCATCGGATTTTCCGACACACAAAGTTGGAGAGCAGGAGATAAAATTTTCCGACAACAAAATCCGTTGTCGGAAATTCCGATCGTGTGTACACAAATCCGACGGACAAAGTGCCACGCATGCTCAGAATAAATAAAGAGATGAAAGCTATTGGCCACTGCCCCGTTTATAGTCCCGACGTACGTGTTTTACGTCACCGCGTTTAGAACGATCGGATTGTGCTCTTCTTACAGACCCATTTCCCTGCTTAATTCGGATGCAAAAGTGATGATTAAAACTCTTGCCAAGCGGTTGAATGAAGTAATACTCACCCTAATTCACGAGGACCAGTTAGGCTTTATGCCAGGCAAGGGGACGGATATCAATATTCGTAGGTTGCATACTGTCTTGGCATCCGGAGACAAAGGTGGCGAGAAAGAAGTGGTGGCCTCCCTTGATGTGGAGAAGGCCTTTGACTCTGTGGAGTGGGGCTATCTCTGGGAGGTCCTTCGCAGATTTGGATTTGGTCTGGTCTTTGTCTCCTGGGTTAAGGCAGTGTACAAGGCCCCAACGGCCAGAGTACGTACCGGTACTGTTCTACACCACTACACCACTGTGCTGCCCACTACACCACTGTGCCGCCCACTACACCACTGTGCTACCCACTACACCACTGTGCTGCCCACTACATCACTGTGCCGCCCACTACACCACTGTGCTACCCACTACACCACTGTGCTGCCCACTACACCGCTCTGCCGCCCACTACACCACTGCGGCGCCCACTACACCACTGTGCTGCCCACTACACCGCTCTGCTGCCCACTACACCAATGTGCCGCCCACTATACCACTGTGCCGCCCACTACACCACTCTGCCGCCCACTACACCACTCTGCCGCCCACTATAATGGGCTCACTACACTATTCCAGCACTAATGTGGGTCCTCACCTTCCTCCAGCTGTAGAAAGGCCTATGACAAGGACTGCACATCATCCATGGGGATCTTATAGACAAGCAGAGAGGAGAATCTGCATCCAATCAGAGAGTCATTAATCATGGCGGCACCGGACAATCAATAATAAGAATATATGGAGACTAAGGTGACCAAGACAACACACCCCGCCCCCCACCTTACTCACCTTTCCTGCCGGATAATCTGCTGGTGGAGGAGCTCTGCATGCTCCTTCCCCTTTATCTCCAGGAGATAACACTTCCCAAGCTTACTCTTCAGCTGCTGGATGGAGCCAATACACCTGAGGGGAATCCAGAGGGCGCCATATTACCCATCCAATCCAACACAAGACAACAAAGTCCTGATTGGCTGATCCTTACCAATAAAGGTCACATGACTGGCACTGCTGGGGGTCTGGAGCAGCTTTCCCTCTTCTGTACTCCCCAATATTTCCAGGGATGGGGAGCATGTGACTCTCTCCCCTTCCTCCCAAGTGATTGGCCCAGGGCAGTCACATGGGGGTGTGGGGGGGTAACCTTATACAGGAATATTAAACATTTGTAAACTTTATTTTACACAAATCCTTTTTGTTCATATCTGAGGGTAAGATCCAGCATGGGGTGGGATCTGTCTGCAGAGGCTGGTGATCGACTGTCAGTGATTGTCCTACAATATGCATTCCTTAATGTTGGCACCACAGAGGGAGCCCTGAGCCCATGTCCTTCTACAACTCAAGTCTCCGAGATAAAATAAGTAACAGCTAAATTAGGCAGCCAATAGAAACCTTTCTTTAGAAAGTCCAAGCAGATCTAATCAGACAGAATAGTAGGATATTTGTGGCATCAAACCTTCTCCATGGAGTCCATTGAGGGACACAGGAACCCTTCAAACCTTAAAGGAGAAGTCCAGCCTGAGTTCGCTGGGCTGGGCTTCTCCTATGGATCACAATTTGTTTTGCACTCCTGTGAGCCGTTTTCAGCAGAGCGGGCTGAAGTCCGCTCTCTACTGACGTCACAAATCAGTCCAGGCACCGCGTCATCCCGACAATAAAGTCTGGATCCACCAGCCGCTCCCCACCCCTCCATAGCTCCAATGAGCGAGAAGGAGCAGAGCGGCGAGCTGCTGACTGACAGTCTCTGTCCGGGGATCTGTGAGAATCGCTTGGTTCTCAGTGTAGAGGCGCTGGGGGGGCAGATGCAGCATCGGACCAATTCTGCACCCACCTAGGTAAGTATGAAAAAAACAAAACCTTTACTTCACTTTAAAGATTATTCTGCTGCCTACAGGAGGACTGAACACCGGCAAACAAAGAGGGCAGCCTGACAAACCCCTCCTATTACCAGAATGCCTCACTACCAAGATCAGGATCATAAACACAGAGGTAGGACCTCTGTCCCAGGAAGTCCTAAACCTTTGGGACATCCAAAAGCAGTCCCAACTGACAACCGCTAAGAGGTCCAAGGCAAACAGCAGGAGCTAAACACTGCCTGCAGCTCAAAGAGCCGTCTGAAGGACCTTCCGCCCAAAGCCAGCATCAGAGGACCCCAGAACATCCACCGGGTAAAACTTCGAGAATGTGTGAAGATAGGAATGGCTGCCTGCCTCACAAACCTGGGAAACCGAGGCCTGACACTGACGTGCCCAAAAAGCACTCACAGCCCTGGTGACAAGAAAGGGAGGAACCTGGACCTGACCACAGTAGAGAGGTCTCCTTCTGATGAACTGCAGATGGACATGTCCTGGATTCAACAATCTAAGCACTAAAAAGGGGGACCTCTAGAACTGATCCAGTTGTGGTGAGATAACGAGAACATCTCAGCAGCGTTGGCAGACAGCACAATCCAAATGACATCCTGCAGATTATAGAAAATTGTAATCGAAAACTTGTGCAGATCTTCACTAATGAACATCAGGTAAACAATCCTAAGTGTGTCCATTCATCACATGTGCTGCATTCTGTTGGAGCTAACACATGAAGAAGAAGAAGTGTGGGACTAACTACATACAGCATCCCCCGGCTACAGAGTGAGGAAAGGACAAAATGATTTCAAGGCAAACAAACTCCAGTGCATGTGTAACATGTAACAATGTCCATTTAGTTCCAATAGAACCAAAAAAGATTGCTTGCAGGATAAAGCTGCTAGCTCAGACATTCGTCTTGCCAAGGTGATGGCAACATTGAAAACTACCTCATGAGAGAGAGCAGAGAGAGGAATGTCTCTGACAGTGTCAGGGCTGGGCTCATCCCTTCCTTCTCACAGCTGGCTGCTCAGCTGTCGGTTAATTGCCAGCTCCAATCTTTCCACAGTGACTCACTTGATGATGATATCCTGCTCATCAAGTCCTGTTGGTTACTTAAGCTGTTCAGTCCAGATCCTCTCTGTCTTTACCTTGTCAACACATCCAGAGACTCTCTCCTGTGCACCTGTTAAAGACTTGCTTGGCTGATGTCCCTTCTGGTTCCTGATCCTGCTTGCTGTTTCACTACACTGATTCTCCGGTTACCTGATTTCCTGGCTTGTCCTGAAATATGCTGATTCCTGGCTTCCTGACATTCTGGCTTATCTGACTATCCATTCTGGTTACCAAACTCTGGCTATGTTTTCACTACGTTTACTCTGTTTACCTTTTACTATTATTATTATTAAACAAGTGTGATTTTACTGCACTTCTGTCTCGGTCTGATTCATGGTTTCTGACAGTAGGTGAAGGCCATGAATTCAGAAGATGCAGTCAATCCACTTGTTGGTAATATTTTTTCCAGATTGGATGAGCAGGATCACCGCATTGATCAGTTTGCCATGGCGTTACAAACGCTCCTGAGTCGCATGGCTCACCTGGAATCCTCCACTGTGGCTGCTCCGGTACAACCTGAGTTGCAGGCCGTCCCTGCTGCTGCTCCAGTCTCTGTACAGGCACCCGCCTCGAGTATTACCTCTATAAGAGGCATGTCTGGTTCCGCCCCGCTTCCCCAGCGATTTGGGGGCGATCCAGTTCAATGCATCAAACAGAGTACAAGAGAACTGTTGCCGATGACGCCATTGAGTTCCGTACTCTGGCAGCAGAGGTTGCTTGGAACAATGAGGCCCTTGTGGCTGCCTTCTCTCATGGTCTCTCAAATACCATCAAAGATGAGATAGAAGCCCGAGATATACCCACTGAGCTGGAGAAGTTGATCATGTTTGCCATCCTCATTGACTCCAGACTCAGAGAAAGACTCTCTTTTAAGGTTGAATATCATTTTTATTGAGTTTTTTTTTTTTTTCAAAATATATAAAAAAAACAGTATTAAGGGGGGAGGGAGGGAACAGAGTAAAGAAAAGGGAGAAGGGATTGGGATGGGGAAGGCGATCCGCACCTTCCCTCCATAGTGCAAAGTAGTATAACTTCAAATATACATAAGAGCTTAAAACAGTTTATCATAGGAAAATATCTCTCCATGCAGTGTCTTCTCTTGTTACATACAATCAAACTGTCATATGGGGGATGGTGTAGAGAGAGGGGTATAGCAGGGTATGGGAGAACCAGGAAAGGAAAAAAAAGTGGGGTGGGGACTCAGCATTATAGGACTTGTAAAGTCCAAGTTGCCTATATTGTGCGCTATAAGAAATTGTCAGAGACATTTACATTTGAACCCAAACTAACATTATCTTTTAACAATAAACAATAAAGACGTCATCTCTGTCCAGCAATGTGTAGTGTAGAGCCCAGTCCAGAAATTCTGTTGAGGATGAGGTCCGACGAGGAGTGGTGGAGCCAAGGGGACCATAGCAGTTTGATATTTTCACAGGTGTCATCTATCTTTGCCTGTAACTCCTCCATGAGCATTATGTCATTAATGATGTCTATCCATCTGGTGATAGAGGGAATGGTGTCCGTTCTCCAGTACAGAGAGATGACATGAAGAGCAGTGGATAGGAAGAATCCTGAGAAGATTCTTCTTGTGAGACTGGACTGGTCATGGATAGGAGAGCCGCTAAAGGGGACGGGGTCAAGGAGGCATGATATATATCATTGTAAATGCTGAAAACTTTGTCCCAGAATGGGCGGACTCTGTCGCACTCCCACCACACATGAATATATGAACCCTTTCCTCCATGACAGCACCAACATATATCCGAAGTAGCTGGATACATCCTGTGTACCGTGACTGGATCTCTGTACCACCGGGATAATAGTTTGTAGTTCTTCTCCTGTGTGAATCCTGATCTGGACGATTTCTGGGTGAGTGTGAATGATGTGGACCATTGTTCTGGGGAAATCTCTATGCCCAGGTCCCTTGACCATTTTTGCGTGTAGTTAGGGGGAGAGTCGCATATGTGGGGCTGTATGTCTCTATATATCAAGGACAGGGTGTGTCTGGGGATCTGAGAGAGACTACACATATCCTCGAATATTGTGAGTGGTCTGTGGACCTGTCCTGAAAGATGCAGTGTCCTTCTGTGTTGAGTCAGGGAGATTAAGGAGAGTCAATCAGCTGGAGTGGATGACTATCTGGTGGTGGTTGGAATTGTCCTGTGGTGGGGTGAATGAACTGTCTAGCTGTAGGCCACTGTTCCTGTGTGTATGAGCCGCATTGTCCTCTGGAGATATAGGTCAGGAGTAATGGATTGTCGAATAGAGAGCTGAGAGGACTAAGGTCAATGGATAGGGTGAGTATGTTATGTTTGCTGTACCATAAGGTGAGCGCTGTGGTTGTCAGGGGAGAAGCCCCGGTCATTGTGCGCAATTTAAAGTTATATCCCCAAAGGAGGGCCCGAAGGTCTACCTGTGCAATGTATTGCTCTATGATCGTGGATGGTTTGGTTAAGGGTCTCGGGAACCATTCAAGGAGTCTCGAAATTATGGCAGAGGTGTGGTAAAATTTATAGTCTGGAAGGCCAATGCCTCCTCGAATTTTGGGGGTACATAAGATTTTGTTCTTAAGTCTGGAAGGACGATGTTGCCATATGAACTTGGCCAATAGGGAGCGAAGCAAGAGAAAGAATGTGTTGGGTAGGAGAATGGGTAGTGTTTGGAATAAATAGAGCAATTTAGGTAGAATGTCCATTTTGAGGACATTCATTCATTCGTCCCCATCATGTAAGCTTGAGATTATGCCAGGATTCTAGAGAACGTCGGATTTTCGTCAACAGAGGGCTATAATTTAAGGGATATATGTCTTGTAAGTCTTTAGGGATCTCTGTCCCCAAATACTTAATCTAGCGTGATTGCCAGTGGAAAGGGAATCTTCTCTTAATATGGGCTACATCTTTCAGTGCCAGAGAGATGTTCAGGGCTTCTGTTTTGGTTATGTTTAATTTAAAGTTGCTATGCGATCGGAAACAGTCAAGTTCCAGTAGAATGGCAGGGATGCTAACTTGTGGCTGAGTGATGTAGAGAAGCAGATCATCTGCGTAAAGCGATAACTTGCGGGGGGCTGAGGGTGAGGGGATCCCATAAATAGAGTCATTACTGTGGATGGCTTGGGCCAGATGTTCAACTGTGAACGCAAACAACAGCGGCAAAAACGGGCATCCCTGCCTTGGACCGTTTTTTATCCCGAAGGCCTCCGAGGTCTCACTATTGGCTGTTACTTTGACTGACATCCCTTCCAGGCATCCCTATTTGATGTAGGGATGCCTGGAAGAAGGGCCAGCTCACCCTATTGAAATCTTTCTTGGCGTCACACGCCAGTAACCAAGTGGGGATATTGTGGTGTTTGGCGTATGATATGAGGTGTAGGGTTTTGGTGGTGTTGTCCCTAGCTTCCTGGCCTGGAATAAATCCTACTTGGTCACTATGGAAGGAAGCAGGGGGGCTATATGTGTGGTTATAATTTTGGAGAAGAGCTTGAGATCGATATTCAATAGGCAAATGGGCCTATAATTGCTGCATTGTGAATGGTCTTTTCCGGGTTTGGGTAGTACTACTATCTGGGCCTGGAGGAGTTGTGATGGTAAAGGATGTGTCTCGTCCACTTCCTCGAATGCTCGTGACATGACTGGAGCTAGTTGTTGCGCAAATTTTGTATAAAACTGGGGGGGTATATCCATCCAGGCCTGGACTCTTGCCATTCTTGAGACCTTTGATCGTGAGCAAAAAGTCGGAGGAGGTTATGGATTGTTCCAAAGTGTCTGCTTCTGAGGGAGATATTCTAGGTAATGCTGTATCCTGTATGTAAAGACTCTCTTTTAAGGAGCGCTTGCTGAAGCCTCTTGTACATTTGTCCTCCAGCTTTGCAGTCCCACCCTTGCCTCCCTCACCTCCCATTCCTCCTGCACTTGGGCTTCACATGTCTCTCTGTGGATGGGGGAACCTTTAAGAGGAAGGAGAGATTGTGCCTTTATTGCGGCCAGGTAGGTCACTTTTTGAAGTCTTGTCCTACCCGTCCTGGGAACGTCCGAACCTTGAGGTCCTGTAACGGACAGACCTTAGGTGGCGTTGTTTCCTCCCCAGTTATCCTGAAGGATAAGCCCCTGGTTTTGGTCACCCTTTCTTGGGCTGAGTTGTCCGTCGAGATAAATACTGACGCGTTTTGACCATTAACAGTAAAGGTCTTCCTCTGGGGGAAAAAGTAAAAGAACTCTAGAGAAAAATACATCGTAAAAATAGAAACATTTAGAAGTCAAACAACAGTATATATTGATATTGACACATGAATTATAATTCTTCAATTATATTTACAACTGACAACTGTGAAGATAGCCTCCCTAAAAATTGCTGAAGGATCCAGGCGACGCGGCAAACACTCCCGCCCCCGCACAGATAAAGGAGGCAAATGTCAAAAAAGCCAAAGTAAAGGCCTACAAGAGGCCTGTCAGAAACCATGAAATCAGGCCAAGACAGCAGTACAGTTAAATCACAATTGTTTAATAATAAAAGTAAAAAGAACAAATGTAGTCAAAACATAGCCAAACTTCAGTAACCGGAGCGGATAGTCAGCCAAGCCAGAAGTCGGGGATCAATGTAGTGGAACAGCAAGCAGGATCTGGAGCCAGAAGGGATGTCAGCAAAGCAAGTCTTGAACAGGATCTGTGATGTTGACCAAGGTGAAGGCAGAGATCCACTGGGCTGAACGGCTTAAGTAGGCAGGACTGACGAGCAGGATCATCAACAGCTGAGTCACTATGGAGAGATGGAAGCTGGCAATTATCCGACAGCTCAGAGAAGGAAGGGCTGAGCCCAGCCTTGACAGTAGCCCCCTCTTCAATGACCCCTCCCCCTCGGAGGACCACCAGGCTTGAGGGGAAACTTCTATGGAAATCACAGAGGAGGACAGGGGCATGTACGTCTGAGGATGAGACCAAAGAGCGTTCCTCCGGACCGTACCCTTTCCAATGCACCAGGTACTGTATGCGCCCACGGAACCTACGGGAGTCAACAATGGACTGTACTTCATACTCCTCATGGTTCTCAACCTGTACAGGGTGAGGACGTGGCACCGAGGTGGTAAAACAGTTGCAGACCACTAATGAGGAGACATGAAATACATTTGAAATACGCCAGTGGTGGATCGTCCATAGGGGGCGCTCGGGCGCCGCCCCATCCCCCAAGCTGTAAAAAAAAATGTCACTTTAAGAGTGACCAGGCACCGGACATGCGGCGGTCTATGGGAAGCTTCCCAGCCTGCAATCAGCTGATTGCAGGCTGGGAAGCTGATTTGCCCGTGTTTTGGGCGTGTGCAAGGCACAAGCTGTGCGCCCGCACACACTCCCACTCTGCTGGGATTCGTCGGCATGTCTATAGTAGTGGCTACGATTGGCAAAGAACGGAGGAGAGGATAGTAGTGGGCGGTACTATTTGCATGTGTCACTGTGTACGGGTGTAGTTGACTAGGACAGAGGAGAGAGCGTGGCTATTTACATCCATTCCATGATTGCGTGGCTGCGTGCAGTGGATTCAGAGAGGACGAGCGGCACCATTGAAGGTAAGTGCTGCCTGTCCGTAGCACTGCTGTCTGACCCCACGGGGAGAGAGAGGTGAGCTGCTGCCAGCGGCGTTGCGGGGGGGGGGGGGTCAGGTGAGGGGTGACACCACTGCACCTGACCAACCATCCCCTTCTTTCATGGCCGCGGGCTGTCTGAGCGGTCCTGGGCCGGATGTCACACAGCCACAGCGAGCAGAGTGAAGCCGCCTCCCCCTCCAGTGTTTATGTGTACACAAGGAGAGGGGACCGGCTGTACCCGTGCTGATCTGAGGAGTTACTGAATGAGATGGGGGAGTCCGTCTGTGTTGAAGGGGGATGTGCTGAAGGGGGGTCCATCTGTGCTGAAGGGGGGTCTGTGCTGAAGGGGGGTCTGTGCTGAATGGGGGGGTATGTGCTGAAATAGGGGTCCATCTGTGCTGAAGGTGGGGTCTGTGCTGAAAGGGGGGTCCATCTGTGCTGAATGGGGTGGTCTGTGCTGAGGGGTGCTGTGTAATGTAAAGGGGTCCAGTGATGCAGGGTGCTGTGTAATGTAAAGGGATCCAGTGATGCAGGGTGCTGTGTAATGTAAAGGGGTCCAGTGATGCAGGGTGCTGTGTAATGTAAAGGGGTCCAGTGATGCAGGGTGCTGTGTAATGTAAAGGGATCCAGTGATGCAGGGTGCTGTGTAATGTAAAGGGGTCCAGTGATGCAGGGTGCTGTGTAATGTAAAGGGGTCCAGTGATGCAGGGTGCTGTGTAATGTAAAGGGGTGCAGTGATGCAGGGTGCTGTGTAATGTAAAGGGGTCCAGTGATGCAGGGTGCTGTGTAATGTAAAGGGGTCCAGTGATGCAGGGTGCTGTGTAATGTAAAGGGGTCCAGTGATGCAGGGTGCTGTGTAATGTAAAGGGGTGCAGTGATGCAGGGTGCTGTGTAATGTAAAGGGGTCCAGTGATGCAGTAATTGTGCAGGGGGGGTAATTGTGCAGACAGGGAGGTAATTGTGCAGACGGGGGGGTTAATTGTGCAGACAGGGGGGTGGTAATTGTGCAGACGGGGGTAATTGTGCAGACGGGGGGGTGGTAATTGTGCAGACTGGAGGGGTGGTAATTGTGCAGACGGGGGTAATTGTGCAGACGGGGGGTGGTAATTGTGCAGACTGGGGAGGTGGTAATTGTGCAGACTGGGGGGGGGGGGGTAATTGTGCAGGATTTGTGATAAATGCTATATACCATGATCTGTGAGGCTGAGCTATACACTCTGTCCTGTGATGCTGAGCTGTATACTCCTGACACTCCTATGAGTGGAAGAAAGTGGAATTCAGGGGACGGAGTGGGTGGATTCTATAAGGGGTGTGGCTTATAAGTGGGAGGGGACACTGGGAAGGGGCGTCTGGCGCCCCCCCATCCTAAAACTTCACCTACCCGCCACTGAAATACGCATATTAGAAAGAAGGTCTAATGCGTAAGCAACTGGGTTAATCCTACGAAGAATACAGAAAGACCCAATAAACCGAGGTGTGAACTTCAGTGAGGGAACACGAAGTCGGAGGTTGCGAGATGACAGACTCTGTCCCCAACCTGGTAGGAAGGTGCAGGCAGGCGTCTGCGGTCAGCATGGAGTCTGTACCTATCATTAGCATGTCGCAAAGCCTCCTAGACTTGTGCCCAAGTGGAACAAATACCACGGAGATGCTCCTCTAACGCAGGAATACTCTGCGGAACAAAAGAGTCAGGCAACATGGAAGGTTGGAAACCGTAATTCGCCATAAACGGGGACAATCGGGAAGCAGAATTCACGGCACTATTGTGAGCAAACTCTGCTCATGGTAATAGGTCTGACCAGTTGTTATGATGGTCAGAAATATAGCAATGTAGGAATTGCTCCAAGGACTGATTGGCTCGTTCTGCGGCCCCATTAGACTGCGGGTGATACGCAGAGGAGAAAGCAAGCTGAATTCCCAACTGTACACAAAAGGCTCACCAGAACCGGGACACAAACTGACTACCCCTGTCCGAGACAATCACCTTGGGTAGCCCATGTAAGCGAAAGATCTCCCGAGCAAAAATGGAAGCCAGTTCCTTAGAAGTGGGCAACTTCTTAAGAGGAATACAATGAGACATCTTTGAGAACCGGTCAACCACCATAAGGATAATTGTGTTGCCCTGGGAGTTGGGTAACTCCACAGTGAAATCCATAGACAGGTGGGTCCAGGGCCTCTCTCCATTGGGTATGGCTTGTAGGAGGCCCACTGGAAGGTGTCGTGGAGTTTTACTCTGAGCACAAACGGAACAGGCAGCTATGAAGGCGGTTACATCAGCACGTAGAATAGACCACCAGAATTGTTGGGAAATGGCCCAAAAGAGTTGATTCTTCCCAGGGTAACCAGCAGCCTTGGGAGAATGGTAAGTCTTGAGCACAGCAGTACGGAGACTTTCTGGGACAAAGCAGCGGTCACAAGGTTTCTCAGGAGGAGCATGGACCTGAGCAGAAGAATTTTGTCACCCAAAGGAGAAGTGAGACTGGTGTGAACCGTAGCCAGAATACGATCAGGAGGAATCATAGGAACCGGAACCGACTCCAACTTGGAAGTGGAGGAAAATTGTCGTGACAAGGTGTCAGCCCTTACATTCTAAGTACCGGGTAAGAATGAGACAATGTAATCGAAACTTAACAAGAAAAGAGCCCATCCCGCAATTCTGGGAGAGAGGTGTTTAGCCTGAGACAAGAATGTGAGATTCTTATGGTCAGTAAGAATGAGAACCGGCACAGTGGTACCTTCGAGGAGATGTCTCCATTCTTTCAGGGCTAAAATGATCGCCAACAGCTCTCTGTCACCAATCTCGTAATTGCACTCCACAGGTGACAATTTCTTTGAAAAGTAGCCACAAGGATGCATAGCACTCTCAGAAGTAGGACGTTGAGACAGAAGGGCACCAACTCCAGTCTCAGAAGCATCAACCTCAAGCATAAAAGGTAACGTAGGATCAGGATGTGCCAATACAGGAGCAGAAACAAAGGCAGCCTTGAGACTCTCAAAGGCCTTAATGGACTCCGGAGACCAACTCTGTGGGTTTCCGTCCTTTCTGGTCATATCAGTCAGAGGTTTAACCAGAGATGAGAAGTTACAAATAAACTTCCGATAATAGTTGGCAGAGCCAAGAAAACACTGCAGAGGACGTAAACCCACGAGTCAGGGCCACTGTAGGACTGCCGAAAGTTTCTCTGGGTCCATCGAAAAACCAGCAGTGGAAATGACATAACCCAGGAATTTAACCTGTTCACGATGGAACTCGCACTTCTCCAATTTACAATATTGTTCTCCCTTAGTTTCTGAAGCACACGACAGACATCTGCGTGGTGGCTCTCCAGGGACTTGGAAAACTTGAGGATATCATCGAGATAAACCACCACACATAACTACAACAATTCTCGGAGGACATTGTTAATGAATTCCTGGAAAACTGTCGGGGCCTTACAAAGGCCAAAAGGCATTACGAGGTACTCATAATGGCCTGTTCTGGTATTAAACTCAGTTTTCCACTCATCGCCCCCTCCTTAATCCTCACGAGATTGTAAGCCCCTCTCAAATCAAGCTTTGTGAAAACCGTTGCTCCCTTGAGGCGGTCAAACAACTCTATATTCACCAAAATCGTATAGGCATTCTTAATCGTGAATAGAAGATGGGAGGAGAAGAAGGAGGAGGGGATCATGTGATCACTGGGAGGAGGAGGAGGAGGGGGCCATGTGATCACTGGGAAGAGGAAGGGATCATGTGATCACTGGGAGGAGGAGGAGATGATCATGTCATCACTGGGAGGAGGGGGGGGAGTCATGTGATCACTGGGAGAAGGAGGGGGTCATGTGATCACTGGGAGGAGGAGGGCATCATGTGATCACTGGGAGGAGGAGGAGATGATCATGTGATCACTGGGAGGAGGAGGGGGAGGAGTCATGTGATCACTGGGAGGAGGAGGGGATCATGTGATCACTGGGCGGAGGAGGAGGAGAGGATCATGTGATCACTGGGAGGAGGAGGGGATCATGTGATCACTGGGTGGAGGAGGAAGAGAGGATCATGTGATCACTGGGAGGAGGAGGGGATCATGTGATCACTGGGCGGAGGAGGAGGAGAGGATCATGTGATCACTGGGAGGAGGAGGGGATCATGTGATCACTGGGTGGAGGAGGAAGAGAGGATCATGTGATCACTGGGAGGAGGAGGGGATCATGTGATCACTGGGCGGAGGAGGAGGAGAGGATCATGTGATCACTGGGAGGAGGAGGGGATCATGTGATCACTGGGCGGAGGAGGAGGAGAGGATCATGTGATCACTGGGAGGAGGAGGGGATCATGTGATCACTGGGCGGAGGAGGAGGAGAGGATCATGTGATCACTGGGAGGAGGAGGGGATCATGTGATCACTGGGCGGAGGAGGAGGAGAGGATCATGTGATCACTGGGAGGAGGAGGGGGAGGGATCATGTGATCACTGGGAGGAGGAGGGGGAGGGGTCATGTGATCACTGGGAGGAGGAGGGGATCATGTGATCACTGGGCAGAGGAGGAGGGGATCATGTGATCACTGGGAGGAGGAGGGGGAGGGGTCATGTGATCACTGGGAGGAGGAGGAGGAGGGGTCATGTGATCACTGGGAGCAGGAGGGGGTCATGTGATCACTGGGAGGAGGAGGGGGTCATGTGATCACTGGGAAGAGGAGGGGTTTATGTCATCACTACGAGGAGGAGGGGGAGGGGTCATGAGATCACTGGGAGGAGGAGGGGGAGGGGTCATGTGATCACTGGGAGGAGGAGGGGTCATGTGATCACTGGGAGGAGGAGGGGTCATGTGATCACTGGGAAGAGGAGGGGTCATGTGATCAGTGGAGGAGGAGGAGGGGTCATGTGATCAGTGGAGGAGGAGGAGGGATCATGTGATCACTGGGAGGAGGAGGGGTCATGTGATCACTGGGAGGAGGAGGGGGAGGGGTCATGTGATCACTGGGAGGAGGAGGGGTCATGTGATCACTGGGAGGAGGAGGGGTCATGTGATCACTGGGAAGAGGAGGGGTCATGTGATCAGTGGAGGAGGAGGAGGGGTCATGTGATCAGTGGAGGAGGAGGAGGGGTCATGTGATCATTGGAGGAGGAGGAGGGGTCATGTGATCAGTGGAGGAGGAGGAGGGGTCATGTGATCAGTGGAGGAGGAGGAGGGGTCATGTAATCACTGGGAGGAGGAGGAGGGGTCATGTGATCAGTGGGAGGAGGAGGGGATCATGTGATCAGTGGAGGAGGAGGGGGTCATGTGATCACTGGGAGGAGGAGGAGGGGATCATGTGATCACTGGGGGGAGGAGGAGGAGGGGTCATGTGATCAGTGGAGGAGGAGGAGGAGGGGTCATGTGATCAGTGGAGGAGGAGGAGGGTCATGTGATCACTGGGAGGAGGGGGAGGGGATCATGTGATCACTGGGAGGAGGAGGAGGGGTCATGTGATCAGTGGAGGAGGAGGGGATCATGTGCTCAGTAGAGGAGGAGGAGGGGTCATGTGATTAGTGGGAGGAGGAGGAGGGGTCATGTGATCAGTGGAGGAGGGGGAGGGGTCATGTGATCAGTGGAGGAGGAGGAGGGGTCATGTGATCAGTGGAGGAGGAGGAGGGGTCATGTGATCAGTGGAGGAGGAGGAGGGGTCATGTGATCAGTGGAGGAGGAGGAGGGGTCATGTGATCAGTGGAGGAGGAGGGGTCATGTGATCAGTGGTGGAGGAGCAGATCATGTGATCACTGGGAGGAAGAGGAGGGGATCATGTGATCACTGGGAGGAGGAGGAGGGGTCATGTGATCACTGGGAGGAGGGGGAGGGGATCATGTGATCAGTGGAGGAGGAGGGGATCATGTGATCAGTGGAGGAGGAGGGGATCATGTGATCAGTGGAGGAGGGGTCATGTGATCAGTGGAGGAGGAGGAGTCATGTGATCACTTGGAGGAGGAGGAGGGGTCATGTGATCAGTGGAGGAGGAGGAGGGATTATGTGATCAGTGGAGGAGGAGGAGGGGATCATGTGATCAGTGGGAGGAGGAGGAGGGGATCATGTGATCAGTGGAGGAGGAGGAGGGATTATGTGATCAGTGGAGGAGGAGGAGGGGATCATGTGATCAGTGGAGGAGGGGGAGGGGTCATGTGATCAGTGGAGGAGGAGGAGGGGTCATGTGATCAGTGGGAGGAGGAGGAGGGGTCATGTGATCAGTGGAGGAGGAGGAGGGGATCATGTGATCAGTGGAGGAAGAGGAGGGGATCATGTGATCAGTGGAGGAGGAGGAGGGGTCATGTGATCAGTGGAGGAGGAGGAGGGATTATGTGATCAGTGGAGGAGGAGGAGGGGATCATGTGATCAGTGGGAGGAGGAGGAGGGGATCATGTGATCAGTGGAGGAGGAGGAGGGGTCATGTGATCAGTGGAGGAGGAGGAGGGATCATGTGATCAGTGGAGGAGGAGGAGGGGTCATGTGATTAGTGGGAGGAGGAGGAGGGGTCATGTGATCAGTGGAGGAGGAGGAGGGATCATGTGATCAGTGGAGGAGGAGGAGGGGTCATGTGATTAGTGGGAGGAGGAGGAGGGGTCATGTGATCAGTGGAGGAGGAGGAGGGGATCATGCGATCAGTGGAGGAGGAGGAGGGGTCATGTGATCAGTGGATTAGGAGGAGGGATCATGTGATCAGTGGAGGAGGAGGGGTCATGTGATTAGTGGGAGGAGGAGGAGGGGTCATGTGATCAGTGGAGGAGGAGGAGGGGATCATGTGATCAGTGGAGGAGGAGGAGGGGATCATGTGATCAGTGGAGGAGGAGGAGGGGTCATGTGATCAGTGGATTAGGAGGAGGAGGGGTCATGTGATCAGTGGATTAGGAGGAGGGATCATGTGATCAGTGGAGGAGGAGGGGTCATGTGATTAGTGGGAGGAGGAGGAGGGGTCATGTGATCACTGGGGGGAGGAGGAGGGGATCATGTGATCAGTGGAGGAGGAGGAGGGGATCATGTGATCAGTGGAGGAGGAGGAGGGGTCATGTGATCAGTGGAGGAGGAGGAGGGGTCATGTAATCAGTGGAGGAGGAGGAGGGGTCATGTGATCAGTGGAGGAGGAGGAGGGGTCATGTGATCAGTGGAGGAGGAGGAGGAGGGGGATCATGTGATCAGTGGGGGGAGGAGGAGGGGATCATGTGATCAGTGGGGGGAGGAGGAGGGGATCATGTGATCAGTGGAGGAGGAGGAGGGGTCATGTGATCAGTGGAGGAGGAGGAGGGGTCATGTGATCAGTGGAGGAGGAGGAGGGGTCATGTGATCAGTGGAGGAGGAGGAGGGGTCATGTGATCACTGGGAGGAGGAGGAGGGGTCATGTGATCAGTGGAGGAGGAGGGGTCATGTGATCAGTGGAGGAGGAGGAGGGGTCATGTGATCACTGGGAGGAGGGGGAGGGGTCATGTGATCAGTGGAGGAGGAGGAGGGGTCATGTGATCAGTGGGAGGAGGAGGAGGGGTCATGTGATCAGTGGAGGAGGAGGAGGGGTCATGTGATCAGTGGAGGAGGAGGGGTCATGTGATCACTGGGAGGAGGGGGAGGGGTCATGTGATCACTTGGAGGTGGGGGAGGGGATAATGTGATCAGTGGAGGAGGGGGAGGGGATCATGTTATCAGTGGAGGAGGAGGAGGGGTCATGTGATCAGTGGAGGAGGAGGGGATCATGTGATCAGTGGAGGAAGAGGAGGGGTCATGTGATCAGTGGAGGAGGAGGAGGAGGGGTCATGTGATCAGTGGGAGGAGGGGAGGGGTCATGTGATCACTTGGAGGTGGGGGAGGGGATCATGTGATCAGTGGAGGAGGAGGAGGGGATCATGTGATCAGTGGAGGGGGGGAGGGGATCATGTGATCACTGGGGGGAGGAGGAGGAGGGGTCATGTGATCAGTGGGAGGGGTCATGTGATCACTGGGGGGAGGAGGAGGGGTCATGTGATCAGTGGAGGAGGAGGAGGGGTCATGTGATCAGTGGAGGAGGGGGAGGGGTCATGTGATCACTGGGAGGAGGGGGAGGGGTCATGTGATCAGTGGAGGAGGGGGAGGGGATCATGTGATCACTGGGGGGAGGAGGAGGAGGGGTCATGTGATCAGTGGGAGGGGTCATGTGATCACTGGGGGGAGGAGGAGGGGTCATGTGATCAGTGGAGGAGGAGGAGGGGTCATGTGATCAGTGGGAGGAGGAGGAGGGGATCATGTGATCAGTGGAGGGGGGGAGGGGATCATGTGATCACTGGGGGGAGGAGGAGGAGGGGTCATGTGATCAGTGGGAGGGGTCATGTGATCACTGGGGGGAGGAGGAGGGGTCATGTGATCAGTGGAGGAGGAGGAGGGGTCATGTGATCAGTGGAGGAGGGGGAGGGGTCATGTGATCACTGGGAGGAGGGGGAGGGGTCATGTGATCAGTGGAGGAGGGGGAGGGGATCATGTGATCACTGGGGGGAGGAGGAGGAGGGGTCATGTGATCAGTGGGAGGGGTCATGTGATCACTGGGGGGAGGAGGAGGGGTCATGTGATCAGTGGAGGAGGAGGAGGGGTCATGTGATCAGTGGAGGAGGGGGAGGGGTCATGTGATCACTGGGAGGAGGGGGAGGGGTCATGTGATCAGTGGAGGAGGAGGGGATCATGTGATCAGTGGGAGGAGGAGGAGGAGGGGTCATGTGATCAGTGGAGGAGGAGGAGGGGTCATGTGATCAGTGGAGGAGGAGGAGGGGTCATGTGATCAGAGGAGGAGGAGGAGGGGTCATGTGATCAGTGGGAGGAGGAGGGGTCATGTGATCAGTGGAGGAGGAGGGGTCATGTGATCAGTGGAGGAGGAGGAGGGGTCATGTGATCAGTGGAGGAGGAGGAGGGGTCATGTGATCAGTGGGAGGAGGAGGGGTCATGTGATCAGTGGGAGGAGGAGGGGGAGGGGATCATGTGATCACTGGGAGGAGGGGGAGGGGATCATGTGATCAGTGGGAGGAGGAGGGGGAGGGGTCATGTGATCACTGGGAGGAAGAGGAGGGGATCATGTGATCACTGGGAGGAGGGGGAGGGGTCATGTGATCAGTGGAGGAGGAGGGGGAGGGGTCATGTGATCACTGGGAGGAAGAGGAGGGGATCATGTGATCACTGGGAGGAGGGGGAGGGGTCATGTGATCAGTGGAGGAGGAGGAGGAGGGGGTCATGTGATCAGTGGAGGAGGAGGAGGGGTCATGTGATCAGTGGAGGAGGGGGAGGGGTCATGTGATCAGTGGAGAAGGAGGAGGGGTCATGTGATCAGTGGAGGAGGAGGAGGGGATCATGCGATCAGTGGAGGAGGGGGAGGGGTCATGTGATCAGTGGAGGAGGAGGGGGAGGGGATCATGTGATCAGTGGGAGGAGGAGGAGGGGTCATGTGATCAGTGGAGGAGGAGGAGGGGTCATGTGATCAGTGGAAGAGGAGGAGGGGTCATGTAATCACTGGGAGGAGGGGGAGGGGTCATGTGATCAGTGGGAGGAGGAGGGGATCATGTGATCAGTGGGAGGAAGAGGAGGGGATCATGTGATCACTGGGGGGAGGAGGAGGAGGGGTCATGTGATCAGTGGAGGAGGAGGAGGGTCATGTGATCACTGGGAGGAGGGGGAGGGGATCATGTGATCACTGGGGGGAGGGGGAGGGGATCATGTGATCACTGGAAGGAGGAGGAGGGGTCATGTGATCAGTGGAGGAGGAGGAGGGGTCATGTGATTAGTGGGAGGAGGAGGAGGGGTCATGTGATCAGTGGGAGGAGGAGGAGGGGTCATGTGATCAGTGGGAGGAGGGGGAGGGATCATGTGATCAGTGGAGGAGGAGGAGGGGTCATGTGATCAGTGGGAGGAGGAGGAGAGGTCATGTGATCAGTGGAGGAGGAGGAGGGGTCATGTGATCAGTGGAGGAGGAGGAGGGGTCATGTGATCAGTGGAGGAGGAGGAGGGGTCATGTGATCAGTGGAGGAGGGGGAGGGGTCATGTGATCAGTGGTGGAGGAGCAGATCATGTGATCACTGGGAGGAAGAGGAGGGGATCATGTGATCACTGGGAGGAGGAGGAGGGGTCATGTGATCACTGGGAGGAGGGGGAGGGGATCATGTGATCAGTGGAGGAGGAGGGGATCATGTGATCAGTGGAGGAGGAGGAGGGATCATGTGATCAGTGGAGGAGGGGTCATGTGATCAGTGGAGGAGGAGGAGGGGTCATGTGATCACTTGGAGGAGGAGGAGGGGTCATGTGATCAGTGGAGGAGGAGGAGGGGTCATGTGATCAGTGGAGGAGGAGGAGGGGTCATGTGATCAGTGGGAGGAGGAGAGGTCATGTGATCAGTGGGAGGAGGAGGAGGGGTCATGTGATTAGTGGGAGGAGGAGGGGTCATGTGATCAGTGGAGGAGGAGGAGGGGTCATGTGATCAGTGGGAGGAGGAGGGGTCATGTGATCAGTGGAGGAGGAGGAGGGGTCATGTGATCACTGGGGGGAGGAGGAGGAGGGGTCATGTGATCAGTGGAGGAGGAGGAGGGGTCATGTGATCAGTGGAGGAGGAGGGGATCATGTGATCAGTGGAGGAAGAGGAGGAGGGTCATGTGATCAGTGGAGGAGGAGGAGGAGGGGTCATGTGATCAGTGGAGGAGGAGGAGGGGTCATGTGATCAGTGGAGGAGGAGGAGGGGTCATGTGATCAGTGGGAGGAGGAGGAGGGGATCATGTGATCAGTGGAGGAGGAGGAGGGGTCATGTGATCAGTGGAGGAGGAGGAGGGGTCATGTGATCAGTGGGAGGAGGAGGAGAGGTCATGTGATCAGTGGAGGAGGAGGAGGAGGGGTCATGTGATCAGTGGGAGGAGGAGGAGGAGGGGTCATGTGATCAGTGGGAGGAGGAGGAGGGGTCATGTGATCAGTGGAGGAGGAGGAGGGGTCATGTGATCAGTGGAGGAGGAGGAGGGGTTATGTGATCACTGGGGGGAGGAGGAGGAGGGGTCATGTGATCAGTGGGAGGAGGAGGAGGGGTCATGTGATCAGTGGAGGAGGAGGAGGGGTCATGTGATTAGTGGGAGGAGGAGGGGTCATGTGATCAGTGGAGGAGGAGGAGGGGTCATGTGATCAGTGGGAGGAGGAGGGGTCATGTGATCAGTGGAGGAGGAGGAGGGGTCATGTGATCACTGGGGGGAGGAGGAGGGATCATGTGATCAGTGGAGGAGGAGGAGGGGTCATGTGATCAGTGGAGGAGGAGGAGGGATCATGTGATCAGTGGGAGGAGGAGAAGGGGTCATGTGATCAGTGGAGGAGGAGGAGGGGTCATGTGATCAGTGGAGGAGGGGGAGGGGTCATGTGATCAGTGGAGGAGGAGGAGGGATCATGTGATCAGTGGGAGGAGGAGGAAGGGGTCATGTGATCAGTGGAGGAGGAGAAGGGGTCATGTGATCAGTGGAGGAGGGGGAGGGTCATGCTGTGATCTGAGTGGAGTAGGAGGGATCATGTGATCAGTGGAGGAGGAGGAGGGGTCATGTGATCAGTGGAGGAGGAGGAGGGGTCATGTGATCAGTGGAGGAGGGAGGAGGAGGGGTCATGTGATCAGTGGAGGAGGAGGAGGGATCATGTGATCAGTGGAGGAGGAGGAGGGGTCATGTGATCAGTGGGAGGAGGAGGAGGGGTCATGTGATCAGTGGAGGAGGAGGAGGAGGGGTCATGTGATCAGTGGAGGAGGAGGAGGGATCATGTGATCAGTGGGAGGAGGAGGAGGGGTCATGTGATCAGTGGGGAGGAGGAGGGTCATGTGATCAGTGGAGGAGGGGATCATGTGATCAGTGGAGGAGGAGGAGGGGTCATGTGATCAGTGGAGGAGGAGGAGGGGATCATGTGATCAGTGGGAGGAGGAGGAGGGGTCATGTGATCAGTGGAGGAGGAGGAGGAGGGGTCATGTGATCAGTGGGAGGAGGAGGGGATCATGTGATCAGTGGGAGGAGGAGGGGATCATGTGATCAGTGGGAGGAGGAGGAGGGGTCATGTGATCAGTGGAGGAGGAGGAGGAGGGGTCATGTGATCAGTGGGAGGAGGAGGGGTCATGTGATCAGTGGGAGGAGGAGGGGATCATGTGATCAGTGGGAGGAGGAGGAGGGGTCATGTGATCAGTGGAGGAGGAGGAGGAGGGGTCATGTGATCAGTGGGAGGAGGAGGGGATCATGTGATCAGTGGGAGGAGGAGGGGTCATGTGATCAGTGGAGGAGGAGGGGGAGGGGATCATGTGATCAGTGGGAGGGGGAGGGGATCATGTGATCAGTGGGAGGAGGAGGAGGGATCATGTGATCAGTGGAGGAGGAGGAGGGGTCATGTGATCAGTGGAGGAGGGGGAGGGGTCATGTGATCAGTGGAGGAGGAGGAGGGGTCATGTGATCAGTGGAGGAGGAGGAGGGGTCATGTGATCAGTGGAGGAGGAGGGGTCATGTGATCACTGGGAGGAGGGGTCATGTGATCAGTGGAGGAGGAGGGGTCATGTGATCAGTGGAGGAGGAGGAGGGGTCATGTGATCACTGGGAGGAGGGGGAGGGGTCATGTGATCAGTGGAGGAGGAGGAGGGGTCATGTGATCAGTGGGAGGAGGAGGAGGGGTCATGTGATCAGTGGTGGAGGAGGGGTCATGTGATCACTGGGAGGGAGGGGTCATGTGATCAGTGGAGGAGGAGGAGGGGTCATGTGATCAGTGGGAGGAGGAGGAGGGGTCATGTGATCAGTGGAGGAGGAGGAGGGGTCATGTGATCTGTGGAGGAAGAGGAGGGGTCATGTGATCAGTGGGAGGAGGAGGAGAGGTCATGTGATCAGTGGAGGAGGAGGAGGGGTCATGTGATCACTTGGAGGTGGGGGAGGGGATAATGTGATCAGTGGAGGAGGGGGAGGGGTCATGTGATCAGTGGAGGAGGAGGAGGGGTCATGTGATCAGTGGGAGGAGGAGGAGGGGTCATGTGATCAGTGGAGGAGGAGGGGATCATGTGATCAGTGGAGGAGGAGGAGGGGTCATGTGATCAGTGGGAGGAGGGGAGGGATCATGTGATCAGTGGAGGAGGGGGAGGGGATCATGT
The DNA here is from genome assembly GCA_037952925.1 of Lithobates clamitans. Classification (NCBI taxonomy): domain Eukaryota; kingdom Metazoa; phylum Chordata; class Amphibia; order Anura; family Ranidae; genus Lithobates; species Lithobates clamitans. The sequence continues at coordinate 6,490 of JBBGZY010003849.1, read as the reverse complement.
GATCAGTGGAGGGGGGGGAGGGGATCATGTGATCAGTGGAGGGGGGGAGGGGATCATGTGATCAGTGGAGGAGGGGGAGGGGTCATGTGATCACTGGGGGGAGGAGGAGGAGGGGTCATGTGATCAGTGAGGAGGGGGAGGGGTCATGTGATCACTGGGGGGAGGAGGAGGGGTCATGTGATCAGTGGAGGAGGAGGAGGGGTCATGTGATCAGTGGGAGGGGTCATGTGATCACTGGGAGGAGGGGGAGGGGTCATGTGATCAGTGGAGGAGGAGGGGATCATGTGATCAGTGGGAGGAGGAGGAGGGGTCATGTGATCAGTGGAGGAGGAGGAGGAGGGGTCATGTGATCAGTGGAGGAGGAGGAGGGGTCATGTGATCAGTGGAGGAGGAGGAGGGGTCATGTGATCAGTGGAGGAGGAGGAGGGATCATGTGATCAGTGGGAGGAGGAGGGGGAGGGGGTCATGTGATCACTGGGGGGAGGAGGAGGGGATCATGTGATCAGTGGGAGGAGGAGGGGGAGGGGATCATGTGATCACTGGGAGGAAGAGGAGGGGATCATGTGATCACTGGGAGGAGGGGGAGGGGATCATGTGATCAGTGGAGGAGGAGGGAGGGATCATGTGATCAGTGGGAGGAGGAGGAGGGGTCATGTGATCACTGGGGGGAGGAGGAGGGGATCATGTGATCAGTGGGAGGAGGAGGGGTCATGTGATCACTGGGAGGAGGAGGAGGGGGTCATGTGATCAGTGGAGGAGGAGGAGGGGTCATGTGATCAGTGGAGGAGGAGGGGATCATGTGATCAGTGGGAGGAGGAGGGGGAGGGGATCATGTGATCAGTGGGAGGAGGGGGAGGGGATCATGTGATCAGTGGGAGGAGGAGGGGGAGGGGATCGTGTGATCACTGGGAGGAGGAGGAGGGGGTCATGTGATCAGTGGAGGAGGGGTCATGTGATCAGTGGAGGAGGAGGAGGGGTCATGTGATCAGTGGAGGAGGAGGAGGAGGGGTCATGTGATCAGTGGGAGGAGGAGGAGGGGGTCATGTGATCAGTGGGAGGAGGAGGAGGGGATCATGTGATCAGTGGGGAGGAGGGGGAGGGGATCATGTGATCAGTGGAGGAGGGGGTCATGTGATCAGTGGAGGGGGAGGAGGATGTCATGTGATCACTTGGAGGTGGGGGAGGGGATCATGTGATCACTTGGAGGTGGGGGAGGGGATAATGTGATCAGTGGAGGGGGGGGAGGGGATCATGTGATCAGTGGAGGAGGGGGAGGGGATCATGTGATCACTGGGGGGAGGAGGAGGAGGGGTCATGTGATCAGTGGAGGAGGAGGAGGGGATCATGTGATCACTGGGGGGAGGAGGAGGGGTCATGTGATCAGTGGAGGAGGAGGAGGGGATCATGTGATCACTGGGAGGAGGGGGAGGGGTCATGTGATCAGTGGGAGGAGGAGGAGATCATGTGATCAGAGGAGGAGGAGGGGTCATGTGATCAGTGGAGGAGGAGGAGGGGTCATGTGATCAGTGGAGGAGGAGGAGGAGGGGATCATGTGATCAGTGGGAGGAGGAGGGGATCATGTGATCAGTGGGAGGAGGAGGAGGGGTCATGTGATCAGTGGGAGGAGGAGGAGGGGTCATGTGATCAGAGGAGGAGGAGGAGGGGTCATGTGATCAGTGGAGGAGGAGGGGTCATGTGATCAGTGGAGGAGGAGGGGTCATGTGATCAGTGGAGGAGGAGGGGTCATGTGATCAGTGGAGGAGGAGGAGGGGTCATGTGATCAGTGGAGGAGGGGGAGGGGTCATGTGATCAGTGGAGGAGGAGGAGGGGGGTCATGTGATCAGTGGAGGAGGAGGAGGGGTCATGTGATCATTGGGGGAGGAGAAGGGGTCATGTGATTAGTGGGAGGAGGAGGAGGGGGTCATGTGATCAGTGGAGGAGGAGGGGTCATGTGATCAGTGGAGGAGGAAGAGGGGTCATGTGATCAGTGGAGGAGGAGGAGGGGTCATGTGATCAGTGGAGGAGGAGGAGGGGTCATGTGATCAGTGGAGGAGGAGGGGTCATGTGATCAGTGGGAGGAGGAGGAGGGGTCATGTGATCAGTGGAGGAGGAGGAGGGGTCATGTGATCAGTGGGAGGAGGAGGAGGGGTCATGTGATCAGTGGAGGAGGAGGAGGGGGTCATGTGGGAGGAGGAGGAGGGGGTCATGTGATCAGTGGAGGAGGAGGGGTCATGTGATCAGTGGGAGGAGGAGGGGTCATGTGATCAGTGGAGGAGGAGGGGTCATGTGATCAGTGGAGGAGGAGGGGTGATGTGATCAGTGGAGGAGGAGGGGTCATGTGATCAGTGGAGGAGGAGGAGGGGTCATGTGATCAGTGGAGGAGGAGGAGGAGGGATCATGTGATCAGTGGAGGAGGAGGGGTCATGTGATCAGTGGAGGAGGAGGAGGGGTCATGTGATCAGTGGAGGAGGAGGAGGGATCATGTGATCAGTGGAGGAGGAGGGGTCATGTGATCAGTGGAGGAGGAGGAGGGGTGATGTGATCAGTGGAGGAGGAGGGGGAGGGGTCATGTGATCAGTGGAGGAGGAGGAGGGGTCATGTGATCAGTGGAGGAGGAGGAGGGGTGATGTGATCAGTGGAGGAGGAGGGGGAGGGGTCATGTGATCAGTGGAGGAGGAGGAGGGGTCATGTGATCAGTGGAGGAGGAGGAGGAGGGATCATGTGATCAGTGGAGGAGGAGGGGTCATGTGATCAGTGGAGGAGGAGGAGGGGTCATGTGATCAGTGGAGGAGGAGGAGGGATCATGTGATCAGTGGAGGAGGAGGGGTCATGTGATCAGTGGAGGAGGGTGAGGGGTCATGTGATCAGTGGGAGGAGGAGGAGGGGTCATGTGATCAGTGGAGGAGGAGGAGGGGTCATGTGATCAGTGGAGGAGGAGGAGGAGGGATCATGTGATCAGTGGAGGAGGAGGGGTCATGTGATCAGTGGAGGAGGAGGAGGGGTCATGTGATCAGTGGGAGGAGGAGGAGGGGTCATGTGATCAGTGGAGGAGGAGGAGGGGTCATGTGATCAGTGGAGGAGGAGGAGGGGGTCATGTGATCAGTGGAGGAGGAGGAGGGGTCATGTGATCAGTGGAGGAGGGGGAGGGGTCATGTGATCAGTGGAGGAGGAGGAGGAGGGATCATGTGATCAGTGGAGGAGGAGGAGGAGGGATCATGTGATCAGTGGAGGAGGAGGAGGGGTCATGTGATCAGTGGAGGAGGAGGAGGGGATCATGTGATCAGTGGAGGAGGAGGAGGGGTCATGTGATCAGTGGAGGAGGGAGGAGGGGTCATGTGATCAGTGGAGGAGGAGGAGGGGTCATGTGATCAGTGGAGGAGGAGGAGGGGTCATGTGATCAGTGGAGGAGGAGGAGGAGGGGTCATGTGATCAGTGGAGGAGGAGGAGGGGTCATGTGGCAGTGGAGGAGGAGGGGGTCATGTGATCAGTGGAGGAGGAGGAGGAGGGGTCATGTGATCAGTGGAGGAGGAGGAGGGGTCATGTGATCAGTGGAGGAGGAGGAGGGGTCATGTGATCAGTGGAGGAGGAGGAGGGATCATGTGATCAGTGGAGGAGGAGGGGTCATGTGATCAGTGGAGGAGGAGGAGGGGTCATGTGATCAGTGGAGGAGGAGGGGTCATGTGATCAGTGGAGGAGGAGGAGGGGTCATGTGATCAGTGGAGGAGGGGGAGGGGTCATGTGATCAGTGGAGGAGGAGGAGGAGGGGTCATGTGATCAGTGGAGGAGGAGGAGGGGTCATGTGATCATTGGGGAGGAGAAGGGGTCATGTGATTAGTGGGAGGAGGAGGAGGGGGTCATGTGATCAGTGGAGGAGGAGGGGTCATGTGATCAGTGGAGGAGGAAGAGGGGTCATGTGATCAGTGGAGGAGGAGGAGGGGTCATGTGATCAGTGGAGGAGGAGGAGGGGTCATGTGATCAGTGGAGGAGGAGGGGTCATGTGATCAGTGGGAGGAGGAGGAGGGGTCATGTGATCAGTGGAGGAGGAGGAGGGGTCATGTGATCAGTGGGAGGAGGAGGAGGGGTCATGTGATCAGTGGGAGGAGGAGGAGGGGTCATGTGATCAGTGGAGGAGGAGGAGGGGTCATGTGGGGGAGGAGGAGGAGGGGGTCATGTGATCAGTGGAGGAGGAGGGGTCATGTGATCAGTGGGAGGAGGAGGGGTCATGTGATCAGTGGGAGGAGGAGGGGTCATGTGATCAGTGGAGGAGGAGGGGTGATGTGATCAGTGGAGGAGGAGGGGTCATGTGATCAGTGGAGGAGGAGGAGGGGTCATGTGATCAGTGGAGGAGGAGGAGGAGGGATCATGTGATCAGTGGAGGAGGAGGGGTCATGTGATCAGTGGAGGAGGAGGAGGGGTCATGTGATCAGTGGAGGAGGAGGAGGGATCATGTGATCAGTGGAGGAGGAGGGGTCATGTGATCAGTGGAGGAGGAGGAGGGTGATGTGATCAGTGGAGGAGGAGGGGGAGGGGTCATGTGATCAGTGGAGGAGGAGGAGGGGTCATGTGATCAGTGGAGGAGGAGGAGGGGTGATGTGATCAGTGGGAGGAGGGGGAGGGGTCATGTGATCAGTGGAGGAGGAGGAGGGGTCATGTGATCAGTGGAGGAGGAGGAGGAGGGATCATGTGATCAGTGGAGGAGGAGGGGTCATGTGATCAGTGGAGGAGGAGGAGGGGTCATGTGATCAGTGGAGGAGGAGGAGGGATCATGTGATCAGTGGAGGAGGAGGGGTCATGTGATCAGTGGAGGAGGGTGAGGGGTCATGTGATCAGTGGGAGGAGGAGGAGGGGTCATGTGATCAGTGGAGGAGGAGGAGGGGTCATGTGATCAGTGGAGGAGGAGGAGGAGGGATCATGTGATCAGTGGAGGAGGGAGGGGTCATGTGATCAGTGGAGGAGGAGGAGGGGTCATGTGATCAGTGGGAGGAGGAGGAGGGGTCATGTGATCAGTGGAGGAGGAGGGGGGTCATGTGATCAGTGGAGGAGGAGGAGGGGTCATGTGATCAGTGGAGGAGGAGGAGGGGTCATGTGATCAGTGGAGGAGGGGGAGGGGTCATGTGATCAGTGGAGGAGGAGGAGGAGGATCATGTGATCAGTGGAGGAGGAGGAGGAGGGATCATGTGATCAGTGGAGGAGGAGGAGGGGTCATGTGATCAGTGGAGGAGGAGGAGGGGATCATGTGATCAGTGGAGGAGGAGGAGGGGTCATGTGATCAGTGGAGGAGGGGGAGGGGTCATGTGATCAGTGGAGGAGGAGGGAGGGGTCATGTGATCAGTGGAGGAGGAGGAGGGGTCATGTGATCAGTGGAGGAGGAGGAGGAGGGGTCATGTGATCAGTGGAGGAGGAGGAGGGGTCATGTGATCAGTGGAGGAGGAGGAGGGGTCATGTGATCAGTGGAGGAGGAGGAGGAGGGATCATGTGATCAGTGGAGGAGGAGGAGGGGTCATGTGATCAGTGGAGGAGGAGGAGGGGTCATGTGATCAGTGGAGGAGGAGGAGGGATCATGTGATCAGTGGAGGAGGAGGGGTCATGTGATCAGTGGAGGAGGAGGAGGGGTGATGTGATCAGTGGAGGAGGAGGGGGAGGGGTCATGTGATCAGTGGAGGAGGAGGAGGGGTCATGTGATCAGTGGAGGAGGAGGAGGGGTGATGTGATCAGTGGAGGAGGAGGGGGAGGGGTCATGTGATCAGTGGAGGAGGAGGGAGGGGTCATGTGATCAGTGGAGGAGGAGGAGGGGTCATGTGATCAGTGGAGGAGGAGGAGGAGGGATCATGTGATCAGTGGAGGAGGAGGGGTCATGTGATCAGTGGAGGAGGAGGAGGGGTCATGTGATCAGTGGAGGAGGAGGAGGGATCATGTGATCAGTGGAGGAGGAGGGGTCATGTGATCAGTGGAGGAGGGGGAGGGGTCATGTGATCAGTGGGAGGAGGAGGAGGGGTCATGTGATCAGTGGAGGAGGAGGAGGGGTCATGTGATCAGTGGAGGAGGAGGAGGAGGGATCATGTGATCAGTGGAGGAGGAGGGGTCATGTGATCAGTGGAGGAGGAGGAGGGGTCATGTGATCAGTGGAGGAGGGAGGGGTCATGTGATCAGTGGAGGAGGAGGAGGGGTCATGTGATCAGTGGAGGAGGAGGAGGGGTCATGTGATCAGTGGAGGAGGAGGAGGGGTCATGTGATCAGTGGAGGAGGGGGAGGGGTCATGTGATCAGTGGAGGAGGAGGAGGAGGGATCATGTGATCAGTGGAGGAGGAGGAGGAGGGATCATGTGATCAGTGGAGGAGGAGGAGGGGTCATGTGATCAGTGGAGGAGGAGGAGGGGATCATGTGATCAGTGGAGGAGGAGGAGGGGTCATGTGATCAGTGGAGGAGGGGGAGGGGTCATGTGATCAGTGGAGGAGGAGGAGGGGTCATGTGATCAGTGGAGGAGGAGGAG
>JBBGZY010003848.1:0-35873 GCA_037952925.1 Lithobates clamitans | reverse complement strand
CGATCGTCCCGCCCCTCCCCCTCCCCTCGGAGGCAGAGCCGATAAATATACAATATATATATCCAAATCCCCAGGGGGGGCGTATTAAACTGGACCGAGGGATGCGATTGGCCCACGGGCCGGACTTTGGACATGCCTGGTTTATGACAAAGGCGAATCTCTTGGAGTTGATACATCAATAGCTCCCCCCGTGATTCACACCCCCACCTTACAGAAGACACTCTTACCAGATGACAAGCTGTACAGACTTGTGGGTATTACCCGGCCAGGGCCTTCTAAGCTCAGACATCTCCTTGTAGATGGGGCTCTATCTTGGGATGGATCACCAAGGGCCCCCCCACCCCTCATATCCGGTCCAATGGAGTCAAACCACGTCACATTCAACAAAGAGAATCTCCCCCTAGTGTGACATCACCTTAAACTTTATTGTATTCAAAAGTATTTTTTACTCAATAGGTAAAAAACTTGCATAGATACATGTAATCCGGCATCAAACACCCGTCCTCCCGAGATCACACCCAGCGCGGGGTTATACTAGGGGGAGATTCTCTTTTTGGGTCATCTTTGTTGAATGTGACGTCATTTGACCCCATTGCCTCGTGGCGTAGATACACCTTGTTATATCTATGCCACAAAGAATGAAGGCCAAAGGGGGTCCAACCCGCTACTAGCAAGGTGGTCCCAATAAAGGGGGTCCAACCCGCTACTAGCAAGGGGGACCTAATAAAGGGGGTCCAACCCGCTACTAGCAAGGGGGACCTAATAAAGGGGGTCCAACCCGCTACTAGCAAGGGGGACCTAATAAAGGGGGTCCAACCCGCTACTAGCAAGGGGGACCTAATAAAGGGGGTCCAACCCGCTACTAGCAAGGGGGACCGAATAAAGGGGGTCCAACCCGCTACTAGCAAGGGGGTCCCAATAAAGGGGGTCCAACCCGCTACTAGCAAGGGGGACCGAATAAAGGGGGTCCAACCCGCTACTAGCAAGGGGGACCGAATAAAGGGGGTCCAACCCGCTACTAGCAAGGTGGTCCCAATAAAGTGGGTCCAACCCGCTACTAGCAAGGGGGACCGAATAAAGGGGGTCCAACCCGCTACTAGCAAGGTGGTCCCAATAAAGGGGGTCCAACCCGCTACTAGCAAGGGGGACCCAATAAAGGGGGTCCAACCCGCTACTAGCAAGGGGGACCCAATAAAGGGGGTCCAACCCGCTACTAGCAAGGGGGACCCAATAAAGGGGGTCCAACCCGCTACTAGCAAGGGGGACCTAATAAAGGGGGTCCAACCCGCTACTAGCAAGGTGGAGTCAATAAAAGGGGTACAACCTGCTACTAGCAAGGTGGACCTAATAAAGGGGCCGGTGAGTGTATAACAGGCTACAGATATTGGGGTATTCATAGCATTTCATGTCTCTTACTTACTCTTCTGCTTGGCTAGTAGCTCCACCTCGACCTGCAGCGTCACGGGATCCACACTGCGAACAACACCCTCCTAGACAGACATTGGGATAATAATAAAAGATGGTTGAGCTCATTATACACATGAAACCCAACACTGCACCGATACCCCCACCCAGGGCAATGTGCCAGGACACCCCACTGCCTCCTCCACCGAGACGGACACCAAAGATGGACCCTGACCAGGGAGATCCATGGAGGTCTCCAGTACAGCTGAGGGCCATGATGGGTCAGATGGGGGAGGGGGCTGTGCTGGGAATTGACTCTTCTGAAGCCGTCTAATTTTCTAGCAAGTTGGGGGAACATTGCAAATAAATACAAAAATGTTTATAGAAAGAAATACGGTGTGAATGCATTCAAATGACCTGATTTTCTTTCTCTCCTGGGACACACTATGTGTTTTATATCCAGCATCTGATTGGATCAGGACGGAGGGACAGGCTGCAGCATTGCCAGGTGGTCGGCATACAGAAGCTTCCAGCACCATCCATAAATAACATGGGCGGGGTGCTGAGGACAAGGGGGAGGGTCCCTGACAGCCAGGCTGGGGGGGGGGGGTGGGGGGGTGTCACCATCATCCACACCAGAAGAGACTAGGGGGGGGGGGAATAGATACAAAGTCACCTCTGAAAAGAGTTCTGCTTTAAAGTGGACAGGGAACATCTAGAAATGGTAGCTGTGTCTAAGCAATTCCCTGCAAAGCCCAAAATGTCTATAATTCCAAAAAGCTAGCCGTGTACTTCCCGTGCCCAGGCACTCCCGTACTTCCCGCGCCCAGGCACTCCCGTACTTCCCGCGCCCAGGCACTCCCGTACTTCCCGCGCCCAGGCACCCCCGTACTTCCCGTGCCCAGGCACCCCCGTACTTCCCGTGCCCAGGCACTCCCGTACTTCCCGTGGTCAGGCACTCCCGTACTTCCCGTGCCCAGGCACTCCCGTACTTCCCGTGGTCAGGCACTCCCGTACTTCCCGTGCCCAGGCACCCCCGTACTTCCCGTGCCCAGGCACCCCCGTACTTCCCGTGCCCAGGCACCCCCGTACTTCCCGTGCCCAGGCACCCCCGTACTTCCCGTGCCCAGGCACTCCCGTACTTCCCGTGCCCAGGCACCCCCGTACTTCCCGTGGTCAGGCACTCCCGTACTTCCCGTGCCCAGGCACCCCCGTACTTCCCGTGCCCAGGCACCCCCGTACTTCCCGTGCCCAGGCACCCCCGTACTTCCCGCGCCCAGGCACCCCCGTACTTCCCGCGCCCAGGCACCCCCGTACTTCCCGCGCCCAGGCACCCCCGTACTTCCCGCGCCCAGGCACTCCCGTACTTCCCGCGCCCAGGCACTCCCGTACTTCCCGCGCCCAGGCACTCCCGTACTTCCCGCGCCCAGGCACTCCCGTACTTCCCGCGCCCAGGCACTCCCGTACTTCCCGCGCCCAGGCACTCCCGTACTTCCCGCGCCCAGGCACTCCCGTACTTCCCGTGCCCAGGCACTCCCGTACTTCCCGTGGTCTCATAGATCGTCATATCATTGTAGGTACTACTACCTCTGACTGCCGGGCTCACCAGATTTGGGGGGGGAGATTTGATGAGATCAATACTCTGCTGATCACTGTTCTCCTTGCTGGAGAGGAAGCTGTATCTGAGGACCTGCAGTGGAAGGATCTCCCTGCTCCATCCATTCTGTAGATCTCTGCTTCCTCCACCTTTATCAATACCCCACCAGTCTTCAGTTTACCGGGGGAGGGGGGCAGCTCTGCCATAAGGAAGCAAAGTCATTCTTCCACCAAGATACCCCCCTCCACACCGAGACGCAGTGCAGGACAAAGCATGGTAAGTCGGCACTGGGGAAGAGCTCAGTTGTAGGGAATCCACAGACAACGCTGGTGGCCAGTTCTTTGCCTTCTTCTGTCTGCCTTTTTTGTACACATCTTCCACAGTACAGTATTATTGGTTGAACTAGATGGACTTGTGTCTTTTTTCAACCTGACTAACGATGTAATTACAGGTCCTCTTCAGAAATACAGAGTCTGCATTCTATAAGCATTTCATGAGCTGCACTGAGAGGGCTTGTGTCCATCCAATAGAAACGCATCCAACAGGCACCCGTGCCCACCCAACAGGCACCCGTGCCCACCCAACAGACACCCGTGTTCACCCAACAGACACCCGTGTTCACCCAACAGACACCCGTGTTCACCCAACAGACACCCGTGTTCACCCAACAGACACCCGTGCCCACCCAACAGACACCCGTGACAACAGACACCCGTGACAACCCAACAGACACCCGTGCCCACCCAACAGACACCCGTGAAGATGAGGTTACCTTGTAGTCGGAGAGCTCTGGTGAGTAGTTCTCATCTAATTCCAGAATCTGAAAGTATGAGATGGAGACAGAGAAGGTATGAGAGAAGATCGGAGGCGGCACACGTGATACTACGGAGGGCTCAGAGAACGGGTCAGTGAAGGACGGCTGGGAGCACCGGGGAGGAACCACATGAAATCTCTGAGCCATTAGTAAAGCAGAACTAAAGACAAAAATAATAGAGGACTGAACAGGCCAGCAATGTCTCTTCTGCCATATAATACACCCCCCCCCCCCCCCCCCCGCTCACAGTCCATGCAGGAGAGTGACGTCATCCCGCACCGGCCCATCAAGACAGCTAAGGACTGGCACCTGGGATCTCATTGGCATTGGACCCCCTGGCACATAGCGGAGTATTCCTGCCTTTACCTCCACTCTAAATATGACAGAATTGTTTTTTCCAGGATCAGAACAGACCGCCCTCTCCCCACACACAGCCGGTAAAATAAGTATTGACCCCGTCACCATTTCTCTAGGTAAATCTATTGGTAAAGGTGATATTGACATGAAATCTTCCCCACATGTCGGTAACAATCCATCCAATCCATACATACAAAGACACCAAAACAAATCCCTTCAGAAATAAAGTTCTGTGTAATAAAATGGAAGGACACAGAAAAAGTATTGAACCCCCTAACTGAAATGTATTTAATATTTGGTACAAAATCCTTTGTTGGTAATGACGGCTTCAAGACGCAGGTTCCTGTATGGAGGAACGAGGCGCATGCGTTGCTCAGGTGTGATTTTGGTCATCAGATCTTGAAGGTTCCGTGGGCCTCTTCTATGAACTGATCTCTAGTTCTTTCCATAGATTTTCTATTGGATACAAGTCAGGTGATTGGCTGGGCCATTCTAGCAGCTTTATTTTCTTTCCCCTTGGCTTTGTGTTTGGGATGATTGTCCTCCTGAGATGTCTTCCTGGGATGTCCTCCTGGGATGTCCTCCTGGGATGTCCTCCTGGGATGTCCTCCTGGGATGTCCTCCTGAGATGTCCTCCCGAGATGTCCCCCCGAGATGTCCTCCCAAGATGTCCCCCCGAGCTGTCCTCCTAAGATGTCCTCCTAAGATGTCCTCATGAGATGTCCTCCCTCGTTTCATCTTCATCATCCTTCATTCAATGATATGAAGTTTGCTGAAAAAAGCCCCGCCCACACCATGATGTTCCCGCCTCCAAACCTCTGGGGGTTTTTTTGGGGTGATGTGACCTCCACACATGGGGTGTATTATGGCATCCAAAGAGTTCCATTTTGGTCTCATCTGACCAGACTATATTCTCTCCGTATTTCACAGGCTTGTCTAAATGTTGTGTAGCAAACTTTAACCGAGCTTCACCAAGCTTCTTCTTCAGCAATGGAGTGATGTGTGGTGAGCGGTCATACAGGCCATGGCGGGGGAGGGCATTACTTATTGTGTACCTGATAATTCCAGGTCTTTGTGAAGCTCTGCACAAGTGGTCCTTGGCTCTTGGAGAACTTTTCTGATAATTCTTTTCACTCCTCTGTCAGAAATCTTGTGAGGAGCACCTGGCCGTGGCCGGTTTATGGTGAAATGATGTTCTTTCCACTTCCAGGTTATGGCCCCAACAGTGCTCACTGGAACATTCAGAAGTTTAGAAAGCCTTCTGTAACCAATGCCATCAGTATGTTTTACAACAATAAGGTTGTGATGGTCTTGAGAGAGCTCTTTGCTTTTACCCATCATGAGATGTTTCTTGTGTGACACCTCGGTAATGAGACACCTTTTTATAGGCCATCAGGTGGGACTGAACCAGCTGATATTCATTTGCCCTGACAAGGGGCAGGATAGCTTTCTAATTACTGATAGATTTCAGCCGGTGTCTTGGCTTTCCATGCCTTTGTGCACCTCCCTTTCGTCATGTGTTCAATACCTTTTTCCCCTTGTCCTTCCATTTTATTACACAGAACTTCATTTCTGAAGGGATTTGTTTTGGTGTCTTTGTATGTTTAGATTGCATGGATCTACCTAGAGAAATGGTGACGGGGTCAATTCTTATTTTACCAAAAGTATTGGGACGGAGACACACACACACACACACACACACACACTACCTTGAAGGCGATGACTTTGCCAATCTGCGGCGGGGCGGCGAGCAGCGGGAAGGTGCTGTAATCTTTTTTCGGACTCTCTGGAGGATTCTAAGAAATACAGAACAGAAGGCGGGTCATTCCTATAGGAAGAAGTCACTCCAGATACTGAACACCGACACGTATCATCACCTCACTGCCACCTCCTCAGTGACATCACAGAGGGGAATCACCCCCACAAACTACCCTTTACATCGTTTGTCTGGAAACAAAAAACAATCCAGAACATCTCCGCCACACATTCCCATTCTCCATGTTCTGCCTCTGCATAAAACACGCCTGGTGATCCTGCCAGAAATCCAGGGAACTCCCAACTTCCTGTCATGAGCTGTCAATGCTGCTCTTCCGAGCTGTCAATGCAGAACCCCTCCCCCTCTCATCTCCAAACCCCACAACATAAGGGGGGAGGTGTTCTGTAGTCCAGCATGGAGGGAATTGGGCGGGGCTCAGAACACAATTTGGGATTTCAGTGCAGTGCTGTCAACCAATGGCTGGAAGTTAGGAGCTCCCTGGATTTCTGATGGATCAACGAGTATTCTGTACTTGTACGATTTTAACCTGTTGCTGCCCATGTATGTATGTGTGTGTGTATGTAGGGTGAGCTCCTCCCCCCACCCCATATATGTGTCCCCAGTGCGCTCATTGTACAGTCACAGCTCCAATCTCTAGTAATGATCAGGAGGTGGGAGGAGGGGACTGAATTCCGATCATGTGACCATTCTCACAGCCAATCACAGTGATTACTTTAAAGTGGATGGAGGATCTGCCCGATAATGTAACGCAGTGCCCCACGTATGGTGTGTCGGGGTGCGATGTACTGCAGGAAGTACAGGGGGGTTAGAGGGATCAATCCTCATTGGATAGAAATCACATGGGGGGGGGGGGGGGGGGTGACACCTCGGGGTGGTAATTGGCCCAAAATGTCACATTTTATAACACAAGGTCAGGAATTTGGTCCTTTAGGCCCCTCCCCCATCTCAGCATTCTGTAACCACTTGCTGACTGTTGCATGCCAATTTACTTCGGCAGAATGGTACGGGTGCGCAAAAGGGTGTACCCGTACGTCCTTTCATAATTCCCGCCCAATGGGTGTACCCGTACGTCCTTTCATAATTCCTGCCCAGTGGGTGTACCCGTACGTCCTTTCATAATTCCTGCCCAGCGGGTGTACCTGTACGTCCTTTCCTAATTCCCGCCCAGCGGGTGTACCCGTACGTCCTTTCGTAATTCCCGCCCAGCGGGTGTACCCGTACGTCCTTTCGTAATTCCCGCCCAGCGGGTGTACCCGTACGTCCTTTCGTAATTCCCGCCCAGCGGGTGTACCCGTACGTCCTTTCATAATTCCCGCCCAGCGGGTGTACCCGTACGTCCTTTCATAATTCCCGCCCAGCGGGTGTACCCGTACGTCCTTTCATAATTCCCGCCCAGCGGGCGCACCCGCGGGTCACATGGACTCGATGTTTGCCGGCGGCCCGCGATTGCAAGGAGGAGAGGCAGAGCGGGGAGATGTAAACAAGGCATTTCCTGTTCTGCCTAGCAACATTATTATTATTATTATTCAGGATTTATGTGGCGCCAACAGATTACTCAGCACTTTACAATATAAAATGGAGACAAAACAGATATAATACAATAAAATACAAGAGGATTAGGAGGGCCCTGCTCAGAAGAGCTTACAATCTAATAGGGTGGGGGAGGTGGTACACAAGGTTGTAGCTGTGGGGAATGAGATTAGTTGGAGACATGATCGGCTTTCCTGAAGAGATGAGTTTTCAGGGATTGCCTGAAGGAAGAGTAGAGGGGACAGCTGGAGCGGAGGAGGTAGTGACATGACCGGATCTAACGCTCCCAGAGATCTCTGTCATGTTCTAGGCAGCCCATCCCCCCCCCCTACAGTTAGAACACAAAGAGGGAACACACTTAACCCCTTGATCGCCCTCTAGTGTTTATCCCCTTCCCTGCCAGTGACATCTATACAGTAATCAGTGGCTATTTTTAGCAGAATGTCAAAAAGTGTCAAAAGTGTCCGATCTGTACGCCGCAATGTCGCAGACCGGCTTAAAAAAAAATATATATATATATATATATATATATATATATATATATATATATATATATCACAGATCGCCGCCATTACTAGTAAAAAAAAAAAAAAAAATTATAATAAAAATGCCATAAATCTATCCCTTATTTTGTAGATGCGATAACTTTTGCGCAAACCAATCAATATACGATTACTTCATATATATATATATATATATATATATATATAAGATCGATAGGGGATTGCCCCTGATGCCGATGTCACTGATTACGTCTTTTTGGGATCTCTGCAGGACTTGGAGGCCTCCCAGCTCTGATCAATCATTTCATCTGAAGAATGATTTTGGTGAAGGTTTATTGGGCGCAATTACAACCAAAGAGTCATTTTCAGCACCTGACAGGTGAAGATCATCACAATTATTTATAGCAAAGAGAATTCTGACTTTCATTAAGATCACCTCTATAGGGTGGGGAGGCGACACCCAGAGACCAACTTTTCTGCACCCGTTACTTCTATCCAAAGTCAAAGTGACACCAAAATGTATCCAAAAATCTCTAATCTTATTCCCAGTGTACTACATTGTGACCTCATCATACACACTTCTGGCTCCTCATCATACACGCTTCTGGCTCCTCATCATACACGCTTCTGGCTCCTCATCATACACGCTTCTGGCTCCTCATCATACACGCTTCTGGCTCCTCATCATACACGCTTCTGGCTCCTCATCATACACGCTTCTGGCTCCTCATCATACACGCTTCTGGCTCCTCATCATACACGCTTCTGGCTCCTCATCCTTCACGCTTCTGGCTCCTCATCCTTCACGCTTCTGGCTCCTCATCCTTCACGCTTCTGGCTCCTCCTCATCCTGCACGCTTCTGGCTCCTCCTCATCCTGCACGCTTCTGGCTCCTCCTCATCCTGCACGCTTCTGGCTCCTCATCCTTCACGCTTCTGGCTCCTCATCCTTCACGCTTCTGGCTCCTCATCCTTCACGCTTCTGGCTCCTCATCCTTCACGCTTCTGGCTCCTCATCCTTCACGCTTCTGGCTCCTCATCCTTCACGCTTCTGGCTCCTCCTCATCCTGCACGCTTCTGGCTCCTCCTCATCCTGCACGCTTCTGGCTCCTCCTCATCCTGCACGCTTCTGGCTCCTCCTCATCCTGCACGCTTCTGGCTCCTCCTCATCCTGCACGCTTCTGGCTCCTCCTCATCCTGCACGCTTCTGGCTCCTCCTCATCCTGCACGCTTCTGGCTCCTCCTCATCCTGCACGCTTCTGGCTCCTCATCCTGCACGCTTCTGGCTCCTCATCCTGCACGCTTCTGGCTCCTCATCCTTCACGCTTCTGGCTCCTCATCCTTCACGCTTCTGGCTCCTCATCCTTCACGCTTCTGGCTCCTCATCCTTCACGCTTCTGGCTCCTCAACCTACACGCTTCTGGCTCCTCATCCTTCACGCTTCTGGCTCCTCAACCTACACGCTTCTGGCTCCTCATCCTGCACGCTTCTGGCTCCTCATCCTGCACGCTTCTGGCTCCTCATCCTGCACGCTTCTGGCTCCTCATCCTGCACGCTTCTGGCTCCTCAACCTGCACGCTTCTGGCTCCTCATCCTACACACTTCTGGCTCCTCATCCTACACACTTCTGGCTCCTACACACTTCTGGCTCCTCATCCTACACACTTCTGGCTCCTCATCATACACACTTCTGGCTCCTCATCCTGCACACTTCTGGCTCCTCATCCTGCACACTTCTGGCTCCTCATCCTACACACTTCTGGCTCCTCAACCTACACACTTCTGGCTCCTCATCCTACACGCTTCTGGCTCCTCATCCTACACGCTTCTGGCTCCTCATCCTACACGCTTCTGGCTCCTCATCATACACGCTTCTGGCTCTCCTGCACGCTTCTGGCTCCTCATCCTACACACTTCTGGCTCCTCATCCTGCACACTTCTGGCTCCTCATCCTGCACACTTCTGGCTCCTCATCCTGCACACTTCTGGCTCCTCATCCTGCACACTTCTGGCTCCTCATCCTGCACACTTCTGGCTCCTCATCCTGCACACTTCTGGCTCCTCATCCTGCACACTTCTGGCTCCTCATCATACACACTTCTGGCTCCTCATCCTACACGCTTCTGGCTCCTCATCCTTCACGCTTCTGGCTCCTCATCCTTCACGCTTCTGGCTCCTCATCATACACACTTCTGGCTCCTCATCATACACGCTTCTGGCTCCTCATCATACACGCTTCTGGCTCCTCATCATACACGCTTCTGGCTCCTCATCATACACGCTTCTGGCTCCTCATCATACACGCTTCTGGCTCCTCATCATACACGCTTCTGGCTCCTCATCCTTCACGCTTCTGGCTCCTCATCCTTCACGCTTCTGGCTCCTCATCCTTCACGCTTCTGGCTCCTCCTCATCCTGCACGCTTCTGGCTCCTCCTCATCCTGCACGCTTCTGGCTCCTCCTCATCCTGCACGCTTCTGGCTCCTCATCCTTCACGCTTCTGGCTCCTCATCCTTCACGCTTCTGGCTCCTCATCCTTCACGCTTCTGGCTCCTCATCCTTCACGCTTCTGGCTCCTCATCCTTCACGCTTCTGGCTCCTCCTCATCCTGCACGCTTCTGGCTCCTCCTCATCCTGCACGCTTCTGGCTCCTCCTCATCCTGCACGCTTCTGGCTCCTCCTCATCCTGCACGCTTCTGGCTCCTCCTCATCCTGCACGCTTCTGGCTCCTCCTCATCCTGCACGCTTCTGGCTCCTCCTCATCCTGCACGCTTCTGGCTCCTCCTCATCCTGCACGCTTCTGGCTCCTCCTCATGCTGCACGCTTCTGGCTCCTCATCCTGCACGCTTCTGGCTCCTCATCCTGCACGCTTCTGGCTCCTCATCCTTCACGCTTCTGGCTCCTCATCCTTCACGCTTCTGGCTCCTCATCCTTCACGCTTCTGGCTCCTCATCCTTCACGCTTCTGGCTCCTCAACCTACACGCTTCTGGCTCCTCATCCTTCACGCTTCTGGCTCCTCAACCTACACGCTTCTGGCTCCTCATCCTGCACGCTTCTGGCTCCTCATCCTGCACGCTTCTGGCTCCTCATCCTGCACGCTTCTGGCTCCTCATCCTGCACGCTTCTGGCTCCTCAACCTGCACGCTTCTGGCTCCTCATCCTACACACTTCTGGCTCCTCATCCTACACACTTCTGGCTCCTACACACTTCTGGCTCCTCATCCTACACACTTCTGGCTCCTCATCATACACACTTCTGGCTCCTCATCCTGCACACTTCTGGCTCCTCATCCTGCACACTTCTGGCTCCTCATCCTACACACTTCTGGCTCCTCAACCTACACACTTCTGGCTCCTCATCCTACACGCTTCTGGCTCCTCATCCTACACGCTTCTGGCTCCTCATCCTACACGCTTCTGGCTCCTCATCATACACGCTTCTGGCTCTCCTGCACGCTTCTGGCTCCTCATCATACACACTTCTGGCTCCTCATCCTGCACACTTCTGGCTCCTCATCCTGCACACTTCTGGCTCCTCATCCTGCACACTTCTGGCTCCTCATCCTGCACACTTCTGGCTCCTCATCCTACACGCTTCTGGCTCCTCATCCTACACGCTTCTGGCTCCTCATCCTACACGCTTCTGGCTCCTCATCATACACGCTTCTGGCTCTCCTGCACGCTTCTGGCTCCTCATCATACACACTTCTGGCTCCTCATCCTGCACACTTCTGGCTCCTCATCCTGCACACTTCTGGCTCCTCATCCTGCACACTTCTGGCTCCTCATCCTGCACACTTCTGGCTCCTCATCCTGCACACTTCTGGCTCCTCATCCTGCACACTTCTGGCTCCTCATCCTGCACACTTCTGGCTCCTCATCATACACACTTCTGGCTCCTCATCCTACACGCTTCTGGCTCCTCATCCTTCACGCTTCTGGCTCCTCATCCTTCACGCTTCTGGCTCCTCATCCTTCACGCTTCTGGCTCCTCATCCTTCACGCTTCTGGCTCCTCATCCTTCACGCTTCTGGCTCCTCATCCTTCACGCTTCTGGCTCCTCATCCTTCACGCTTCTGGCTCCTCATCCTTCACGCTTCTGGCTCCTCATCCTTCACGCTTCTGGCTCCTCATCCTTCACGCTTCTGGCTCCTCATCCTGCACGCTTCTGGCTCCTCCTCATCCTGCACGCTTCTGGCTCCTCCTCATCCTGCACGCTTCTGGCTCCTCCTCATCCTGCACGCTTCTGGCTCCTCCTCATCCTGCACGCTTCTGGCTCCTCCTCATCCTGCACGCTTCTGGCTCCTCCTCATCCTGCACGCTTCTGGCTCCTCATCCTGCACGCTTCTGGCTCCTCATCCTGCACGCTTCTGGCTCCTCATCCTGCACGCTTCTGGCTCCTCATCCTGCACGCTTCTGGCTCCTCATCCTGCACGCTTCTGGCTCCTCATCCTGCACGCTTCTGGCTCCTCATCCTGCACGCTTCTGGCTCCTCATCCTGCACGCTTCTGGCTCCTCATCCTGCACGCTTCTGGCTCCTCATCCTTCACGCTTCTGGCTCCTCATCCTTCACGCTTCTGGCTCCTCATCCTTCACGCTTCTGGCTCCTCATCCTTCACGCTTCTGGCTCCTCATCCTTCACGCTTCTGGCTCCTCAACCTACACGCTTCTGGCTCCTCAACCTACACGCTTCTGGCTCCTCATCCTGCACACTTCTGGCTCCTCATCCTGCACACTTCTGGCTCCTCATCCTGCACACTTCTGGCTCCTCATCCTACACACTTCTGGCTCCTCATCATACACACTTCTGGCTCCTCATCCTACACACTTCTGGCTCCTCATCCTACACACTTCTGGCTCCTCATCATACACACTTCTGGCTCCTCATCATACACACTTCTGGCTCCTCATCATACACACTGCTGACTCCCCGGCTGTTGCTGAGAAATTATTGCTGCAGAAGATTCTAGAGATGGTCCAGATCTGCCACTTTACAGGTAGACTAAGGGGACCCCCCAGGCACTATATTGGAAGGAATTTTTCATTTTTAGGGTTTCACTTTAAAAATAAAAAAATAAAAATCACTGCTCATTTAAAAATGACATTTTTCACAAACTTTTTTTTTTTTTTTATTGATAGATGTCCCCCAGGGCAGGACCCGGAGCCACATACCCATTGTATACCCATTGTATGCCCATTGTATGCCCATTGTATGCCCATTGTATGCCCATTGTATGCCCATTGTATGCCCATTGTATACCCATTGTATACCCATTGTATGCCCATTGTATGCCCATTGTATGCCCATTGTATACCCATTGTATGCCCATTGTATGCCCATTGTATGCCCATTGTATGCCCATTGTATACCCATTGTATGCCCATTGTATACCCATTGTATGCCCATTGTATACCCATTGTATGCCCATTGTATGCCCATTGTATACCCATTGTATACCCATTGTATGCCCATTGTATGCCCATTGTATGCCCATTGTATACCCATTGTATGCCCATTGTATACCCATTGTATGCCCATTGTATGCCCATTGTATGCCCATTGTATGCCCATTGTATGCCCATTGTATACCCATTGTATGCCCAATTACCTGCATATCAGCCTTCAAAATGGGCACTTTTGATTTTTGATGTTCGGGTCCCATTTACTTTAATGGGGTTCGTTATTCGGGTCCGAACTTACGTGGAGTTCAAAAGTTCTGGTGCGAACCGAACAGGAGTCCGTTCAGCCCATCCCTAATAATAACCCCCAATAACAACCCCTAATAATTACCCCTTACCCCAACAACAACCCCTAATCCTAATACCACTGTCTGTGTCAAAGGACACAGCAGCAGGACTCGGGAGCGAGCCCGCACGGGTGCCCCCCATGGAAAGCATCTTCCTGTGGGGGTACTCAAAGAAGAGGGGCCAGGAGCGCCGACGGGGGACCCCAGAAGAAGAGGATCGGGGGTTACAATCACTTTAAACCCCTAACCCTATTCCTTAACCCCTAACCAGATAAATAATAAACCCCCAACCATAAACCTTTACAAAATAAAGTAAACAAAAGGAATAAATACATTATAATTAAAAAAAAACAAACAAAAGCAGATAAAAAAGGCTGAAAATCAGAGCAAGTAATTATCAAACAGAAGATATTTTTCTCTATTGGCTAATAAATGACCAAAGCCTTACACCTCAGGACATGGACCAATCACATGTGTTGTGTCAGACGACCCCAAGCTGAAGGCTTCCTCATTCTGGACTCACCTGAAGTATCACAGACGTATTGGTGGCTTCTTCTTCCAGCTGCTGCTTCTTCAGAGACGGCGAGTCGTAACTATGGAAAAACTGGTTGCCAAACCCTCGTCCTTTCCCCCGGTCTCCCCATCCTCTGAACCCGCGACCCCCCTGGCCCCTCCAGGGTAAGATGCCTCTTCCTCGTCCTCTTCCATGGTCATACAGACTAGGGTTTGGATCAGGTCCCTGATGAATGCCGCCCGTCTCACCTCCGTTGGTTACACCAGGTGGGACCACACTTGATGCATACTGCGCTGTGACGGGCTCCTGAATATTAGTGTCAGGGTCAGAGGCGGAAGATGGGGTTTCTTTGTGTGGTTTCTGGGACGTACCATTCAGAGGTGGTACAGTACCGATGTCCAGCGACCTCTTTTTTCTGATGTCCCCATTGTCTGAAGCAGAGTTGTTTTTGCTCTTCCTCGTCTCAGAAGAAAAGATGGTCCTTCCAGAGACTGGGTCGGAGGGGTTTTTGGTGGCCTCTGATGGATTCTTTCTGGCTGTGGAGAGTTCCTGGTCATATGAAGATGCAGTGAAGTCAATGTTTGATCTGGTCCTCATGGTTGAAGGGTCAATGTTTGGATTAGTCTTATGTACAGAGACTGTGGCCTCATCTTTACTGAGAACCTTGGGAGGTTCCTTTGGTTTGGTGGAGGATTCCTGGTCAGATGAAGATCCGGAGGAGTCACTGAAGGAGCTTATGGTAGCTCTCTTGGCTGGAAGTTCATGATTGGGTTTGCTCTTCACAGACACAACAGTCCCGGATTTATTGTGCACCTTGGGAGGTTCCTTTCGTTTGGTGGAGGATTCCTGGTCAGATGAAGATCCGGAGGAGTCACTGAAGGAGCTTATGGTAGCTCTCTTGGCTGGAAGTTCATGATTGGGTTTGGTCTTCACAGACACAACAGTCCCGGATTTAGTGTGCACCTTGGGAGGTTCCTTTCGTTTTGTGGAGGATTCCTGGTCAGATGAAGATTCTGAGGAGTTACCGAGGGAGCGCTTTGTTGCACCCTCAGTTAGAAGCTTATGATTGGGTTTAGACTTATTTACAGAGGCAACAGTCCTGGGTTTATGGAGCTTCTTTGAAGGTTTCTTTGGTTTGGTGGAGGATCCCTGGTCGGTTGAAGGCTCAGAGTCACTGCTGGAGGTCTGGTCTGTGCTCCTATCTGGAGGATCATTGTTTGATTTATTTCCAGGTTTAAGAGGCATCTCTGAGGGTTTCTTTGCTGAGAGGGGGGTGGCGGGTTTACCTGATTTCTGTGAGGGCTTCTTGCCAGAGGAGGTGATGATGGGTTCAAGAGACATCTCTGAGGGGTTGTCTTTAGAGAGATAGCCAACGTTTGCACAAGATTTCTTCTCTACAGAGAGGGCAGCAAAGAGTCTGAGAGTCATTGGTGAGGGTGTCTGTAAAGGAATGGTGGTGATGGGCTGAATGGAGACCTCAGAGGGTTCCTGGTGTGATGAGGAGCTCCCCTTCCCCCTCTTGGCTGAGGGCTCTTGGTTTGGCCCAAGTAAACTCATAATTTTTTCGACGGCTTTTAGAGAAGCTGAGTCCTTGGAGTGTTTCTTGTGTTTGCTCCTCTCCGAGGACTCCTCAGGGAACACCTCTTGGGCTCCTTCCTCCAGAACCTTCTTCTTTTTCTTTGCTTTTCTCCGGGAACTCTTGGTGGACTCCTCCTGCTCACACTCTTCTAGGACAACCATCTCCTCCCTATCCTGGGGGGTCTCTGCCGGTTGTGGCTCACATTTTCGTTTCTTGGCTGTGATGGTGGGCCTGTCCCCTGCATCGTCCTCCTCACATCTCTGCCGGGACCTCTTCTTGGTCGGGTGGGCTGGGCTGTCCATGTCATCATCTTCGGGATCGTATCCCCGCCACTGCACTCTGAGAGGAAAGAGGAGGAACGTAAGCATCATGTCAGTATTCTACTGGAGGAGGACATTGTGGGGGGAGGGCAGGTCAGAGGGACACAGGGGTGGGTAGAGAAAGGTGGGGGGGGGATGTGTAGAAGGCGGGAACATACAGGGGGAGGGCTCAGTGTGCCTTCAGGAAGAGGGGGCGGAGACTCACCAAAATGTTATCGTGATAAAAGGAACTTCCTCTGTACTTCTTTGGAGGGCGGGCACACCGAGAATAGACCCGGAAAGGGGAGGAGCCAAGTACACACATGGAAGATGTACACATTTAAATATGGAGCCATGGAAAAGGGAGGAGCCATGGATTTTCATGGAAAGGGGCGGAGCCATGGATTTTCACGGATCATATGGCACAAGGGCAGAAGCGAAGTATACATATGAAGAGGTCGGGGCTAATCAGGAGGAGCCGTACATACTCATGTAGTGGGAGGAGCCAACAATACAGTGGGGGAGGAGCCGATTACATACACAGGGAAGGAGAGGAGCCAGGTTTACATATAGGGGAGGGGTCAAGTATGTACATATGGAAGGGGAGGAGCCAAGTTTACACACAGGAAAGGGGAGGAGCCAATATATATAGAGGAGCCGCCAAGTAAATACAGAGGAAAGGGGAGGAGCCAAGTAAATACATAGGAAAGGGGAGGAGCCAAGTTTAAACACAGGCAAGGGGAGGAGCCAAGTTTACACACAGGCAAGGGGAGGAGCCAAGTTTACACACAGGCAAGGGGAGGAGCCAAGTTTACACACAGGCAAGGGGAGGAGCCAAGTTTACACACAGGCAAGGGGAGGAGCCAAGCTTACACACAGGCAAGGGGAGGAGCCAAGTTTACACACAGGAAAGGGGAGGAGCCAATATATATAGATGAACAGCAAAGTAAATACATAGGAAAGGGGAGGAGCCAAGTAAATACATATGAAAGGGGAGGAGCCAAGCATAAACACAGGGACGAAGAGGAGGAGCCAAGTATAAACATAGGGAAGGGGAGGAGTCAAGTATACACATATGAAAGGGGAGGAGCCAAGCATAAACACAGGGACGAAGAGGAGGAGCCAAGTATAAACATAGGGAAGGGGAGGAGTCAAGTATACACATATGGGAGGAGCCAAGTAGACAGGGCGGGAACCAATATACGCATGGGCGGGGGCTAGGTCACCTGATGACGTCATTGTCCCGGACGAGGCGGGCGCTCTCCCCGGGGGGTAGCAGGCAGTCATGTACATACAGGCACAGCGCCCCCCTCTGGTTGGGATAGTAGCGGCTCCGGATGAGGTCGGACAGGTCGGTGACGGTTCGGAGGTGATCCGGGTTCAGTAACATCCACATGTGGCGGCTCTCCGGTCCGGTGGGCGGAGGGTAATCAAACTTCAACATCACCCGAATCTCCGCCATCTTCTCACACGTGATCCGCTTCTACCGGGCGTCACGTGACTCGGCGCTCCCGCCCCCTCTTGTCACATGACTCGGCACCGGCACCCCGCCCACTTCTTGTCACATGACTCCCACTAGCCCCAACATCGCCTGACAGTCACATGACCGGCCTGAGGATGAAGATGAAGAAGAGTCTGATCGTCCTAAGTGTCCTCCTCCCCCTCCTCCTACTTACCCCCGTCCAGGGTAAGTACTACCCATCCCCCACCTCAGAGTGTCACCTCCTAAACTGCCCCCCAAGAGGGTGTCACCCCCTAAACTGCCCCCCAAGAGAGTGTCACCTCCTAAACTGCCCCCCAAGAGAGTGTCACCTCCTAAACTGCCCCCCAAGAGGGTGTCACCCCCTAAACTGCCCCCCAAGAGAGTGTCACCTCCTAAACTGCCCCCCAAGAGAGTGTCACCTCCTAAACTGCCCCCCAAGAGAGTGTCACCTCCTAAACTGCCCCCCAAGAGGGTGTCACCCCCTAAACTGCCCCCCAAGAGAGTGTCACCTCCTAAACTGCCCCCCAAGAGGGTGTCACCCCCTAAACTGCCCCCCAAGAGAGTGTCACCCCCTAAACTGCCCCCCAAGATGGTGTCACCTCCTAAACTGCCCCCCAAGAGAGTGTCACCCTCTAAACTGCCCCCCAAGAGAGTGTCACCCCCTAAACTGCCCCCCAAGAGAGTGTCACCTCCTAAACTGCCCCCCAGGAGAGTGTCACCCCCTAAACTGCCCCCCAAGAGAGTGTCACCTCCTAAACTGCCCCCCAAGAGAGTGTCACCTCCTAAACTGCCCCCCAAGAGAGTGTCACCTCCTAAACTGCCCCCCAAGAGAGTGTCACCTCCTAAACTGCCCCCCAAGAGAGTGTCACCTCCTAAACTGCCCCCCAAGAGAGTGTCACCCCCTAAACTGCCCCCCCAAGAGAGTGTCACCCCCTAAACTGCCCCCCCAAGAGAGTGTCACCCCCTAAACTGCCCTCCCAAGAGAGTGTCACCTCCTAAACTGCCCCCCAAGAGAGTGTCACCCCCTAAACTGCCCCCCAAGAGGGTGTCACCTCCTAAACTGCCCCCCAAGAGAGTGTAACCCCCTAAACTGCCCCCCAAGAGAGAGTCACCCCCTAAACTGCCCCCAAGAGAGTGTCACCCCCTAAACTGCCCCCCAAGAGAGAGTCACCCCCTAAACTGCCCCCAAGAGAGTGTCACCCCCTAAACTGCCCCCCAAGAGAGTGTCACCCCCTAAACTGCCCCCCCAAGAGAGTGTCACCCCCTAAACTGCCCCCCAAGAGAGTGTCACCCCCTAAACTGCCCCCCAAGAGAGTGTCACCCCCTAAACTGCCCCCCCAAGAGAGTGTCACCCCCTAAACTGCCCCCCAAGATGGTGTCACCTCCTAAACTGCCCCCCAAGAGAGTGTCACCCCCTAAACTGCCCCCCAAGAGAGTGTCACCTCCTAAACTGCCCCCCAAGAGAGTGTCACCTCCTAAACTGCCCCCCAAGAGAGTGTCACCTCCTAAACTGCCCCCCAAGAGGGTGTCACCCCCTAAACTGCCCCCCAAGAGAGTGTCACCTCCTAAACTGCCCCCCAAGAGAGTGTCACCTCCTAAACTGCCCCCCAAGAGGGTGTCACCCCCTAAACTGCCCCCCAAGAGAGTGTCACCCCCTAAACTGCCCCCCAAGATGGTGTCACCTCCTAAACTGCCCCCCAAGAGAGTGTCACCCTCTAAACTGCCCCCCAAGAGAGTGTCACCCCCTAAACTGCCCCCCAAGAGAGTGTCACCTCCTAAACTGCCCCCCAGGAGAGTGTCACCCCCTAAACTGCCCCCCAAGAGAGTGTCACCTCCTAAACTGCCCCCCAAGAGAGTGTCACCTCCTAAACTGCCCCCCAAGAGAGTGTCACCTCCTAAACTGCCCCCCAAGAGAGTGTCACCTCCTAAACTGCCCCCCAAGAGAGTGTCACCTCCTAAACTGCCCCCCAAGAGAGTGTCACCCCCTAAACTGCCCCCCCAAGAGAGTGTCACCCCCTAAACTGCCCCCCCAAGAGAGTGTCACCCCCTAAACTGCCCTCCCAAGAGAGTGTCACCTCCTAAACTGCCCCCCAAGAGAGTGTCACCCCCTAAACTGCCCCCCAAGAGGGTGTCACCTCCTAAACTGCCCCCCAAGAGAGTGTAACCCCCTAAACTGCCCCCCAAGAGAGAGTCACCCCCTAAACTGCCCCCAAGAGAGTGTCACCCCCTAAACTGCCCCCCAAGAGAGAGTCACCCCCTAAACTGCCCCCAAGAGAGTGTCACCCCCTAAACTGCCCCCCAAGAGAGTGTCACCCCCTAAACTGCCCCCCCAAGAGAGTGTCACCCCCTAAACTGCCCCCCAAGAGAGTGTCACCCCCTAAACTGCCCCCCAAGAGAGTGTCACCCCCTAAACTGCCCCCCCAAGAGAGTGTCACCCCCTAAACTGCCCCCCAAGATGGTGTCACCTCCTAAACTGCCCCCCAAGAGAGTGTCACCCCCTAAACTGCCCCCCAAGAGAGAGTCACCCCCTAAACTGCCCCCAAGAGAGTGTCACCCCCTAAACTGCCCCCCAAGAGAGTGTCACCCCCTAAACTGCCCCCCAAGAGAGTGTCACCTCCTAAACTGCCCCCCAGGAGAGTGTCACCCCCTAAACTGCCCCCCAAGAGAGTGTCACCACCTAAACTGCCCCCCAGGAGAGTGTCACCTCCTAAAATGCCCCCCAGGAGAGTGTCACCTCCTAATCTGCCCCCCAAGATAGTGTCACCCCCTAAACTGCCCCCCAAGAGAGTGTCACCTCCTAAACTGCCCCCCAAGAGAGTGTCACCCCCTAAACTGCCCCCCAAGAGGGTGTCACCTCCTAAACTGCCCCCCAAGAGAGTGTAACCCCCTAAACTGCCCCCCAAGAGGGTGTCACCCCCTAAACTGCCCCCCAAGAGAGTGTCACCTCCTAAACTGCCCCCCAAGAGAGTGTAACCCCCTAAACTGCCCCCCAAGAGGGTGTCACCCCCTAAACTGCCCCTCAAGAGGGTGTCACCTCCTAAACTGCCCCCCAAGAGAGTGTAACCCCCTAAACTGCCCCCCAAGAGGGTGTCACCCCCTAAACTGCCCCCCAAGAGAGTGTCACCTCCTAAACTGCCCCCCAAGAGAGTGTCACCTCCTAAACTGCCCCCCAAGAGAGTGTCACCTCCTAAAGTGCCCCCCAAGAGAGTGTCACCTCCTAAAGTGCCCCCCAAGAGAGTGTCACCCCCTAAACTGCCCCCCAAGAGAGTGTCACCTCCTAAACTGCCCCCCAAGAGAGTGTCACCCCCTAAACTGCCCCCCAAGAGAGTGTCACCTCCTAAACTGCCCCCCAAGAGAGTGTCACCTCCTAAACTGCCCCCCAAGAGAGTGTCACCTCCTAAACTGCCCTCCAGGAGAGTGTCACCCCCTAAACTGCCCCCCAAGAGAATTTCACCCCCTAAACTGCCCCCCAAGAGAGTGTCACCTCCTAAACTCCCCCCCCCCAGGAGAGTGTCACCCCCTAAACTGCCCCCCAAGAGAGTGTCACCCCCTAAACTGCCCCCCAAGGGAGTGTCACCTCCTAAACTGCCCCCCAAGAGAGTGTTACCTCCTAAACTGCCCCCCAAGAGAGTGTCGGCTCCTAAACTGCCCCCCAAGAGAGTGTCGGCTCCTAAACTGCCCCCCAAGAGAGTGTCGGCTCCTAAACTGCCCCCCAAGAGAGTGTCACCCCCTAAACTGCCCCCCAAGAGAGTGTCACCTCCTAAACTGCCCCCCCAAGAGAGTGTCACCTCCTAAACTGCCCCCCAAGAGAGTGTCACCTCCTAAACTGCCCCCCAAGAGAGTGTCACCTCCTAAACTGCCCTCCAGGAGAGTGTCACCCCCTAAACTGCCCCCCAAGAGAATTTCACCCCCTAAACTGCCCCCCAAGAGAGTGTCACCTCCTAAACTCCCCCCCCCAGGAGAGTGTCACCCCCTAAACTGCCCCCCAAGAGAGTGTCACCCCCTAAACTGCCCCCCAAGGGAGTGTCACCTCCTAAACTGCCCCCCAAGAGAGTGTTACCTCCTAAACTGCCCCCCAAGAGAGTGTCGGCTCCTAAACTGCCCCCCAAGAGAGTGTCGGCTCCTAAACTGCCCCCCAAGAGAGTGTCGGCTCCTAAACTGCCCCCCAAGAGAGTGTCGGCTCCTAAACTGCCCCCCAAGAGAGTGTCACCCCCTAAACTGCCCCCCAAGAGAGTGTCACCTCCTAAACTGCCCCCCCAAGAGAGTGTCACCTCCTAAACTGCCCCCCAAGAGAGTGTCACCTCCTAAACTGCCCCCCAAGAGAGTGTCACCTCCTAAACTGCCCCCCAAGAGAGTGTCACCTCCTAAACTGCCCCCCAAGAGAGTGTCGGCTCCTAAACTGCCCCCCAAGAGAGTGTCGGCTCCTAAACTGCCCCCCAAGAGAGTGTCGGCTCCTAAACTGCCCCCCAAGAGAGTGTCACCCCCTAAACTGCCCCCCAAGAGAGTGTCACCTCCTAAACTGCCCCCCAGGAGAGTGTCACCCCCTAAACTGCCCCCCAAGAGAGTGTCACCCCCTAAACTGCCCCCAGGAGAGTGTCACCCCCTAAACTGCCCCCAGGAGAGTGTCACCCCCTAAACTGCCCCCCAAGAGAGTGTAACCCCCTAAACTGCCCCCCATAGAAAGCCACCTTCTAAACTTCCTCCCCAGAGAGCCACCCCTCCCCCCCCCCAAAAAAAATGCCTTTACTTCTACATCCAGGGAGAATGTCTTTGCCCCCTTCACTGCCCCCCTCCATCCAGGGTGAGTGCCCCTATGCCGACCTTCTCTGAGCGCCGACCTTCTCTGATCTCTACGGTCTCAATACATCTTCGCTGCTCTCAAGACCTCCTGCTCTCTTGTTACCTCCTCCCATGCTCACCTCCCAGGACTTCTCCAGAGCCTCTTCGGTCCTTTGAACTCCTTACCCCAATCTGTTTGCCTTTATGTGATCCCTGAAAACACATCTCTTCAGAGAAGCCTATCCCACCTCCATGTAACCCATAACTCCATGGCTCCCCTAACCCTCCTGTATTATAACTGTATCTCCAGTGTTCCTACACTTGTCATTATCTCCCCCCCCCCCCCCAGGAAGGGTGTCCTTACCCCTCCACTATCCTCCCAGCCCAGGGTAAGTGTCCCACAACCTGCTCACCCAAGGTAAGTGTCCCGCCCCTTATCCCCTCCATTAATTGTTCCTGACCCCGGAATTCCCTTCCCTACTGATAATCCCCCATCATGTGACACTTGTCAGGTGACTGTCTGTGCTCTCCTCTGATAGGTGGGACGGCAAAGGAGGACTGGAACTACGTGTCAGTGAGGAAAGATGCCAACATGTTCTGGTGGTTGTACTACGCCGATCACCCTACCAAGAACTACACTCAGGTGCCGCTCGTCATGTGGCTGCAGGTGACTACACATCATTTCTGTCCTGTGCCCCGTGTCGGTCCTCCTGTGCCCCGTGTCTGTCCTCCTGTGCCCCGTGTCTGTCCTCCTGTGCCCCGTGTCTGTCCTCCTGTGCCCCGTGTCTGTCCTCCTGTGCCCCGTGTCTGTCCTCCTGTGCCCCGTGTCTGTCCTCCTGTGCCCCGTGTCTGTCCTCCTGTGCCCCGTGTCTGTCCTCCTGTGCCCCGTGTCTGTCCTCCTGTGCCCCGTGTCTGTCCTCCCGTGCCCCGTGTCTGTCCTCCCGTGCCCCGTGTCGGCCCTCCCGTGCCCCGTGTCGGCCCTCCCGTGCCCCGTGTCGGCCCTCCTGTGCCCCTTGTCGGCCCTCCTGTGCCCCTTGTCTGTCCTCCTGTGCCCCGTGTCTGTCCTCCTGTGCCCCGTGTCTGTCCTCCTGTGCCCCGTGTCTGTCCTCCTGTGCCCCGTGTCGGCCCTCCCGTGCCCCGTGTCGGCCCTCCCGTGCCCCGTGTCGGCCCTCCCGTGCCCCGTGTCTGTCCTCCCGTGCCCCGTGTCTGTCCTCCCGTGCCCCGTGTCTGTCCTCCCGTGCCCCGTGTCTGTCCTCCCGTGCCCCGTGTCTGTCCTCCCGTGCCCCGTGTCTGTCCTCCCGTGCCCCGTGTCGGTCCTCCCGTGCCCCGTGTCGGTCCTCCCGTGCCCCGTGTCGGTCCTCCCGTGCCCCGTGTCGGTCCTCCCGTGCCCCGTGTCGGTCCTCCTGTGCCCCGTGTCGGTCCTCCTGTGCCCCGTGTCGGTCCTCCTGTGCCCCGTGTCGGTCCTCCTGTGCCCCGTGTCGGTCCTCCTGTGCCCCGTGTCGGTCCTCCTGTGCCCCGTGTCGGTCCTCCTGTGCCCCGTGTCGGTCCTCCTGTGCCCCGTGTCGGTCCTCCTGTGCCCCGTGTCGGTCCTCCTGTGCCCCGTGTCGGTCCTCCTGTGCCCCGTGTCGGTCCTCCTGTGCCCCGTGTCGGTCCTCCTGTGCCCCGTGTCGGTCCTCCTGTGCCCCGTGTCGGTCCTCCTGTGCCCCGTGTCGGTCCTCCTGTGCCCCGTGTCGGTCCTCCTGTGCCCCGTGTCGGTCCTCCTGTGCCCCGTGTCGGTCCTCCTGTGCCCCGTGTCGGTCCTGTATCCAGTACTAGTCCCCTATGCCCCGTGTCTGCCCTCCTGTGCCCCGTGTCTGCCCTCCTGTGCCCCGTGTCTGCCCTCCTGTGCCCCGTGTCTGCCCTCCTGTGCCCCGTGTCTGCCCTCCTGTGCCCCGTGTCTGCCCTCCTGTGCCCCGTGTCTGCCCTCCTGTGCCCCGTGTCTGTCCTCCTGTGCCCCGTGTCTGTCCTCCTGTGCCCCGTGTCTGTCCTCCTGCGCCCCGTGTCGGTCCTCCTGCGCCCCGTGTCTGTCCTCCTGCGCCCCGTGTCTGTCCTCCTGCGCCCCGTGTCTGTCCTCCTGCGCCCCGTGTCTGTCCTCCTGCGCCCCGTGTCTGTCCTCCTGCGCCCCGTGTCTGTCCTCCTGCGCCCCGTGTCTGCCCTCCTGCGCCCCGTGTCTGCCCTCCTGCGCCCCGTGTCTGCCCTCCTGCGCCCCGTGTCTGCCCTCCTGCGCCCCGTGTCGGCCGTCCTGTGTCCAGTCCCCATCCTCTGGTCTCCATGTCTGTCCTGTTTCCAATACCCTTCTTTCTCCTGGTTCTCTCTGTCCAATCATTGACTGGCTCTCTATTCATCTGTCAGGGTGGTCCTGGAGGTTCTGGTTGCGGATTTGGGAATTTTGCAGAGATCGGACCCCTCGATGTTAATCAAGAACCTCGAAACAGCAGCTGGGTAAGTCACTGGAACCTTCTTCAAACTGTAGGTTGCCATCCTTCTGACTCCTCCCCATTTCGCTCTTTATCACCTTCATTAACTTACCCACCTCTTCATTCCTCCCTTTTCCCATAATATCCCCCAGATGAAGATCGCCATCTTCTTGTCCCCTCCCAGTTACATGATCTTTCCTCCAGGTACAGATCATCCATATACCACTCCCTATTCCAGCTGTATCTCCCAGATCCTCCTGACTCCTCCCCCTTCTATGTCCTTAGATACAGATCGCCATCCTCCTGACCCCTCCCCCTTTCCTTCTATGTCCTCAGATACAGATCCCCATCCTCCTGACTCCTCCCCCTTTCCTTCTATGTCCTCAGATACAGATCCCCATCCTCCTGACTCCTCCCCCTTTCCTTCTATGTCCTCAGATACAGATCCCCATCCTCCTGACTCCTCCCCCTTTCCTTCTATGTCCTCAGATACAGATCTCCATCCTCCTGACCCCTCCCCCTTTCCTTCTATGTCCTCAGATACAGATCCCCATCCTCCTGACTCCTCCCCCTTTCCATGTCCTCAGATACAGATCCCCATCCTCCTGACCCCTCCCCCTTCTATGTCCTCAGATACAGATCCCCATCCTCCTGACTCTCCCCCCTTCTCTGTCCTCAGATACAGATCCCCATCCTCCTGACTCCTCCCCCATTCCTTCTATGTCCTCAGATACAGATCCCCATCCTCCTGACTCCTCCCCCTTCTATGTCCTCAGATACAGATCCCCATCCTCCTGACTCCTCCCCCTTTCCATGTCCTCAGATACAGATCCCCATCCTCCTGACTCCTCCCCCTTTCCTTCTATGTCCTCAGATACAGATCCCCATCCTCCTGACTCCTCCCCCTTTCCATGTCCTCAGATACAGATCCCCATCCTCCTGACTCCTCCCCCTTTCCATGTCCTCAGATACAGATCCCCATCCTCCTGACCCCTCCCCTTCTATGTCCTCAGATACAGATCCCCATCCTCCTGACTCCTCCCCCTTTCCATGTCCTCAGATACAGATCCCCATCCTTCAGACTCCTCCCCCTTTCCTTCTATGTCCTCATATACAGATCCCCATCCTCCTGACTCCTCCCCCTTTCCTTCTATGTCCTCAGATACAGATCTCCATCCTCCTGACTCCTCCCCCTTTCCTTCTATGTCCTCAGATACAGATCTCCATCCTCCTGACCCCTCCCCCTTTCCTTCTATGTCCTCAGATACAGATCTCCATCCTCCTGACCCCTCCCCCTTTCCTTCTATGTCCTCATATACAGATCCCCATCCTCCTGACTCCTCCCCCTTTCCTTCTATGTCCTCAGATACAGATCTCCATCCTCCTGACTCCTCCCCCTTTCCTTCTATGTCCTCAGATACAGATCTCCATCCTCCTGACTCCTCCCCCTTTCCTTCTATGTCCTCAGATACAGATCTCCATCCTCCTGACTCCTCCCCCTTTCCTTCTATGTCCTCAGATACAGATCTCCATCCTCCTGACTCCTCCCCCTTTCCTTCTATGTCCTCAGATACAGATCTCCATCCTCCTGACTCCTCCCCCTTTCCATGTCCTCAGATACAGATCCCCATCCTCCTGACTCCTCCCCCTTTCCATGTCCTCAGATACAGATCCCCATCCTTCAGACTCCTCCCCCTTTCCTTCTATGTCCTCAGATACAGATCCCCATCCTCCTGACTCCTCCCCCTTTCCTTCTATGTCCTCAGATACAGATCTCCATCCTCCTGACTCCTCCCCCTTTCCTTCTATGTCCTCAGATACAGATCTCCATCCTCCTGACTCCTCCCCCTTTCCTTCTATGTCCTCAGATACAGATCTCCATCCTCCTGACTCCTCCCCCTTTCCTTCTATGTCCTCAGATACAGATCCCCATCCTCCTGACTCCTCCCCCTTCTATGTCCTCAGATACAGATCTCCATCCTCCTGACTCCTCCCCCTTCTATGTCTTCAGATACAGATCTCCATCCTCCTGACTCCTCCCCCTTTCCTTTTATGTCCTCAGATACAGATCTCCATCCTCCTGACCCCTCCCCTTTCCTTCTATGTCCTCAGATACAGATCTCCATCCTCCTGACTCCTCCCCCTTTCCATGTCCTCAGATACAGATCCCCATCCTCCTGACTCCTCCCCCTTTCCATGTCCTCAGATACAGATCCCCATCCTCCTGACTCCTCCCCCTTCTCTGTCCTCAGATACAGATCCCCATCCTCCTGACTCCTCCCCCTTTCCATGTCCTCAGATACAGATCCCCATCCTCCTGACTCCTCCCCCTTTCCATGTCCTCAGATACAGATCCCCATCCTCCTGACTCCTCCCCCTTTCCTTCTATGTCCTCAGATACAGATTCCCATCCTCCTGACTCCTCCCCCTTCTATGTCCTCAGATACAGATCTCCTGACTCCTCCCCCTTTCCATGTCCTCAGATACAGATCCCCATCCTCCTGACCCCTCCCCCTTTCCTTCTATGTCCTCAGATACAGATCCTCATCCTCCTGACCCCTCCCCCTTTCCTTCTATGTCCTCAGATACAGATCCCCATCCTTCAGACTCCTCCCCCTTTCCATGTCCTCAGATACAGATCCCCATCCTCCTGACCCCTCCCCCTTTCCTTCTATGTCCTCAGATACAGATCCCCATCCTCCTGACCCCTCCCCCTTTCCTTCTATGTCCTCAGATACAGATCCCCATCCTTCAGACTCCTCCCCCTTCTATGTCCTCAGATACAGATCCCCATCCTCCTGACTCCTCCCCCTTTCCTTCTATGTCCTCAGATACAGATCTCCATCCTCCTGACTCCTCCCCCTTTCCTTCTATGTCCTCAGATACAGATCTCCATCCTCCTGACTCCTCCCCCTTTCCTTCTATGTCCTCAGATACAGATCTCCATCCTCCTGACCCCTCCCCCTTTCCTTCTATGTCCTCAGATACAGATCCCCATCCTCCTGACTCCTCCCCCTTTCCATGTCCTCAGATACAGATCCCCATCCTCCTGACCCCTCCCCCTTCTATGTCCTCAGATACAGATCCCCATCCTCCTGACTCCTCCCCCTTCTCTGTCCTCAGATACAGATCCCCATCCTCCTGACTCCTCCCCCATTCCTTCTATGTCCTCAGATACAGATCCCCATCCTCCTGACTCCTCCCCCTTCTATGTCCTCAGATACAGATCCCCATCCTCCTGACTCCTCCCCCTTTCCATGTCCTCAGATACAGATCCCCATCCTCCTGACTCCTCCCCCTTTCCTTCTATGTCCTCAGATACAGATCCCCATCCTCCTGACTCCTCCCCCTTTCCATGTCCTCAGATACAGATCCCCATCCTCCTGACTCCTCCCCCTTTCCATGTCCTCAGATACAGATCCCCATCCTCCTGACCCCTCCCCTTCTATGTCCTCAGATACAGATCCCCATCCTCCTGACTCCTCCCCCTTTCCATGTCCTCAGATACAGATCCCCATCCTTCAGACTCCTCCCCCTTTCCTTCTATGTCCTCATATACAGATCCCCATCCTCCTGACTCCTCCCCCTTTCCTTCTATGTCCTCAGATACAGATCTCCATCCTCCTGACTCCTCCCCCTTTCCTTCTATGTCCTCAGATACAGATCTCCATCCTCCTGACTCCTCCCCCTTTCCTTCTATGTCCTCAGATACAGATCTCCATCCTCCTGACTCCTCCCCCTTTCCTTCTATGTCCTCAGATACAGATCTCCATCCTCCTGACTCCTCCCCCTTTCCTTCTATGTCCTCAGATACAGATCTCCATCCTCCTGACTCCTCCCCCTTTCCATGTCCTCAGATACAGATCCCCATCCTCCTGACTCCTCCCCCTTTCCATGTCCTCAGATACAGATCCCCATCCTTCAGACTCCTCCCCCTTTCCTTCTATGTCCTCAGATACAGATCCCCATCCTCCTGACTCCTCCCCCTTTCCTTCTATGTCCTCAGATACAGATCTCCATCCTCCTGACTCCTCCCCCTTTCCTTCTATGTCCTCAGATACAGATCTCCATCCTCCTGACTCCTCCCCCTTTCCTTCTATGTCCTCAGATACAGATCTCCATCCTCCTGACTCCTCCCCCTTTCCTTCTATGTCCTCAGATACAGATCCCCATCCTCCTGACTCCTCCCCCTTCTATGTCCTCAGATACAGATCTCCATCCTCCTGACTCCTCCCCCTTCTATGTCTTCAGATACAGATCTCCATCCTCCTGACTCCTCCCCCTTTCCTTTTATGTCCTCAGATACAGATCTCCATCCTCCTGACTCCTCCCCTTTCCTTCTATGTCCTCAGATACAGATCTCCATCCTCCTGACTCCTCCCCCTTTCCATGTCCTCAGATACAGATCCCCATCCTCCTGACTCCTCCCCCTTTCCATGTCCTCAGATACAGATCCCCATCCTCCTGACTCCTCCCCCTTCTCTGTCCTCAGATACAGATCCCCATCCTCCTGACTCCTTCCCCTTTCCATG
Organism: Lithobates clamitans; assembly: GCA_037952925.1. NCBI lineage: Eukaryota > Metazoa > Chordata > Amphibia > Anura > Ranidae > Lithobates > Lithobates clamitans. The sequence continues at coordinate 6,502 of JBBGZY010003848.1, read as the reverse complement.
TCCTCAGATACAGATCCCCATCCTCCTGACTCCTCCCCCTTTCCATGTCCTCAGATACAGATCCCCATCCTCCTGACTCCTCCCCCTTTCCTTCTATGTCCTCAGATACAGATTCCCATCCTCCTGACTCCTCCCCCTTCTATGTCCTCAGATACAGATCTCCTGACTCCTCCCCCTTTCCATGTCCTCAGATACAGATCCCCATCCTCCTGACCCCTCCCCCTTTCCTTCTATGTCCTCAGATACAGATCCCCATCCTTCAGACTCCTCCCCCTTTCCATGTCCTCAGATACAGATCCCCATCCTCCTGACCCCTCCCCCTTTCCTTCTATGTCCTCAGATACAGATCCCCATCCTCCTGACCCCTCCCCCTTTCCTTCTATGTCCTCAGATACAGATCCCCATCCTTCAGACTCCTCCCCCTTCTATGTCCTCAGATACAGATCCCCATCCTCCTGACTCCTCCCCCTTTCCTTCTATGTCCTCAGATACAGATCTCCATCCTCCTGACTCCTCCCCCTTTCCTTCTATGTCCTCAGATACAGATCTCCATCCTCCTGACTCCTCCCCCTTTCCTTCTATGTCCTCAGATACAGATCTCCATCCTCCTGACTCCTCCCCCTTTCCATGTCCTCAGATACAGATCCCCATCCTTCTGACTCCTCCCCCCTTCTCTGTCCTCAGATACAGATCCCCATCCTCCTGACTCCTCCCCCTTTCCATGTCCTCAGATACAGATCCCCATCCTCCTGACTCCTCCCCCTTTCTATGTCCTCAGATACAGATCCCCATCCTCCTGACTCCTCCCCCTTTCTATGTCCTCAGATACAGATCCCCATCCTCCTGACTCCTCCCCCTTTCCATGTCCTCAGATACAGATCCCCATCCTCCTGACTCCTCCCCCTTTCCATGTCCTCAGATACAGATCCCCATCCTCCTGACTCCTCCCCCTTTCCATGTCCTCAGATACAGATCCCCATCCTCCTGACTCCTCCCCCTTTCCATGTCCTCAGATACAGATCTCCATCCTCCTGACTCCTCCCCCTTTCCATGTCCTCAGATACAGATCCCCATCCTCCTGACTCCTCCCCCTTTCCTTCTATGTCCTCAGATACAGATCCCCATCCTCCTGACTCCTCCCCCCTTCTATGTCCTCAGATACAGATCCCCATCCTTCTGACTCCTCCCCCCTTCTCTGTCCTCAGATACAGATCCCCATCCTCCTGACTCCTCCCCCTTTCCATGTCCTCAGATACAGATCCCCATCCTCCTGACTCCTCCCCCTTTCCTTCTATGTCCTCAGATACAGATCCCCATCCTCCTGACTCCTCCCCCTTTCCATGTCCTCAGATACAGATCCCCATCCTCCTGACTCCTCCCCCTTTCCTTCTATGTCCTCAGATACAGATCCCCATCCTCCTGACTCCTCCCCCTTTCCATGTCCTCAGATACAGATCCCCATCCTCCTGACTCCTCCCCCTTTCCATGTCCTCAGATACAGATCCCCATCCTCCTGACTCCTCCCCCTTCTCTGTCCTCAGATACAGATCCCCATCCTCCTGACTCCTCCCCCTTTCCATGTCCTCAGATACAGATCCCCATCCTCCTGACTCCTCCCCCATTCCTTCTATGTCCTCAGATACAGATCCCCATCCTCCTGACTCCTCCCCCTTTCCTTCTATGTCCTCAGATACAGATCTCCATTGTCCTGACTCCTCCCCCATTCCTTCTAATCCCCCCCCCCCCCCAGGTATAGGACCTTATCCTCCTGACCCCTCCCCCTTTCCTGGTGTGGGTTGCCATGTTTCTAACCTTTTCCCGGCCCTCCCCCCCCAGGTGCAGGTCGCCAGTCTGCTGTTTGTGGACAATCCTGTGGGCACCGGATACAGCTACACCACAGATAGCGGAGCGTTTGCCAAAGACGTGGACACCATCTCCAAAGACATGCTGGTCCTTCTCCGAGAATTCTTCCACTCAAAGCCGGATTTCCAGGTGAGTGATGGCAGCGGATGTTCCTGGCACTGTCCCTGAGGATACTTTGTAATCCCGTCTGCAGGGACACAATCCCTGTGCATTGGGGAAGGGGTGGAGCTTTTTAAGCAGTGGGCGGGCTTTGTGCCAGGAAGGCAGTTGACAGATTCTTGCCATGTTGTCACCTGATGTAGCTGGTGGTTTATGGAAGACTTGTTCAACCATGAGGGCACTGACTTCCAAGCCTGCCGCTCCCGAGTGGCCCCTACATGTGGGCGGGTCCCGAGTGGCCCCTGCGTGTGGGCGGGTCCCGAGTGGCCCCTGCGTGTGGGCGGGTCCCGAGTGGCCCCTGCGTGTGGGCGGGTCCCGAGTGGCCCCTGCGTGTGGCCCCTGCGTGTGGGCCCTGCGTGTGGGCGAGTGGCCCCTGCGTGTGGGCGGGTGGCGAGTGGCCCCTGCGTGTGGGCGGGTGGCGAGTGGCCCCTGCGTGTGGGCGGGTGGCGAGTGGCCCCTGCGTGTGGGCGGGTGGCGAGTGGCCCCTGCGTGTGGGCGGGTCCCGAGTGGCCCCTGCGTGTGGGCGGGTCCCGAGTGGCCCCTGCGTGTGGGCCCTGCGTGTGGGCGAGTGGCCCCGGCGGGTGGCGAGTGGCCCCTGCGTGTGGGCGGGTGGCGAGTGGCCCCTGCGTGTGGGCGGGTCCCGAGTGGCCCCTGCGTGTGGGCCCTGCGTGTGGGCGAGTGGCCCCTGCGTGTGGGCGGGTGGCGAGTGGCCCCTGCGTGTGGGCGGGTGGCGAGTGGCCCCTGCGTGTGGGCGAGTGGCCCCTGCGTGTGGGCGGGTGGCGAGTGGCCCCTGCGTGTGGGCGGGTGGCGAGTGGCCCCTGCGTGTGGGCGAGTGGCCCCTGCATGTGGGCGGGTGGCGAGTGGCCCCTGCGTGTGGGCGAGTGGCCCCTGCGTGTGGGCGAGTGGCCCCTGCGTGTGGGCGAGTGGCCCCTGCGTGTGGGCGGGTGGCGAGTGGCCCCTGTGTGTGGGCGGGTGGCGAGTGGCCCCTGTGTGTGGGCGGGTGGCCCCTGCGTGTGGGCGGGTGGCGAGTGGCCCCTGCGTGTGGGCGGGTGGCGAGTGGCCCCTGCGTGTGGGCGGGTGGCGAGTGGCCCCTGCGTGTGGGCGGGTCCCGAGTGGCCCCTGCGTGTGGGCGGGTCCCGAGTGGCCCCTGCGTGTGGGCGGGTCCCGAGTGGCCCCTGCGTGTGGGCGGGTGCCGAGTGGCCCCTGCGTGTGGGCGGGTCCCGAGTGGCCCCTGCGTGTGGGCCTGTCCCGAGTGGCCCCTGCGGGTGGCGAGTGGCCCCTGTGGCTGGCGAGTGGCCCCTGCGTGTGGGCGGGTGGCGAGTGGCCCCTGCGTGTGGGCGTGTCCTGAGTGGCCCCTGCGTGTGGGCCTGTCCCGAGTGGCCCCTCCGTGTGGGCGGGTGGCGAGTGGCCCCTGCGTGTGGGCGTGTCCCGAGTGGCCCCTGCGTGTGGGCGTGTCCCGAGTGGCCCCTGCGTGTGGGCGTGTCCCGAGTGGCCCCTGCGTGTGGGCGTGTCCCGAGTGGCCCCTGCGTGTGGGCGTGTCCCGAGTGGCCCCTGCGTGTGGGCGGGTCCCAATCTACTTGCTCTGTGACTGTCTCTCTCTATGTGATTTATTATCCCGACAGACGATCCCCTTCTACATCTTCTCAGAGTCGTACGGAGGAAAGATGGCGGCAGCGATTTCCCTGGCACTACACAAGGTAAGGTCCCTGGCATAGTCCGCCTCTGGGCGGCTTCTTAATTGCTCCTCCCCCAATTCATTTCAACCTTTTTTTAAACAAGAAAGCTGTTCAGGAAGTGCAGAGATGGGGGAGTGTTTGTAATGTTTATGTGGAGAAGGGGCCGGACTTTTCTTGCTGCTTATAGAAGGACCTCCAGACCTCCTCTGTGACCTCTCAGCAGATGTTGGGGTCCCGGGTGTATGGTCCTTGTCTATAAGTGACCCCTCCCCCGGGAATGTGATCTCACTGCCCACTGTCTTTCCTCCATAGGCCGTCCTGGCGGGTGACATTAAGTGTAATTTCGGGGGAGTGGCTCTTGGAGACTCCTGGATCTCCCCCATTGGTGAGTAAAATGCACACCTCCCAGGCCAGACACATACCATACACTGGGGAAAGGTAACCTCTGAGAGGTGGAGATCTACCTGAACAACATTGGAGATCACCGGGGATTAGCGACATTTAAGGCCAAAGTAGGGCAGGGGACGGCATTGGCCGGTAGGGCAGGGGAGGGCGTTGGTCGGTAGGGCAGGGGACGGCCTTAGTCGGTAGTTCAGGGGACGGCGTTGGTCGGTAGGGCAGGGGACGGCGTTGGTCGGTAGGGCAGGGGACGGCCTTAGTCGGTAGTTCAGGGGACGGCATTAGTCGGTAGGGCAGGGGAGGGCTTTGGTCGGTAGGGCAGGGGACGGCGTTGGTCGGTGGGGCAGGGGACGGCGTTGGCCGGTGGGGCAGGGGACGGCGTTGGCCGGTGGGGCAGGGGACGGCGTTGGCCGGTGGGGCAGGGGACGGCGTTGGCCGGTGAGCAGGGGACGGCGTTGGCCGGTGGGGCAGGGGACGGCGTTGGCCGGTGGGGCAGGGGAGGGCGTTGGCCGGTGGGGCAGGGGAGGGCGTTGGCCGGTGGGGCAGGGGAGGGCGTTGGCCGGTGGGGCAGGGGAGGGCGTTGGCCGGTGGGGCAGGGGAGGGCGTTGGCCGGTGGGGCAGGGGACGGCGTTGGCCGGTGGGGCAGGGGACGGCGTTGGCCGGTGGGGCAGGGGACGGCGTTGGCCGGTGGGGCAGGGGACGGCGTTGGCCGGTGGGGCAGGGGACGGCGTTGGCCGGTGGGGCAGGGGAGGGCGTTGGCCGGTGGGGCAGGGGAGGGCGTTGGCCGGTGGGGCAGGGGAGGGCGTTGGCCGGTGGGCAGGGGAGGGCGTTGGCCGGTAGGGCAGGGGACGGCGTGGCCGGTAGGGCAGGGGACGGCCTTAGTCGGTAGTTCAGGGGACGGCCTTGGTCGGTAGTTCAGGGGACGGCCTTGGTCGGTAGTTCAGGGGACGGCGTTGGCCGGTAGGGCAGGGGACGGCGTTGGCCGGTAGGGCAGGGGACGGCGTTGGCCGGTAGGGCAGGGGACGGCGTTGGTCGGTAGGGCAGGGGACGGCGTTGGTCGGTAGGGCAGGGGACGGCGTTGGTCGGTGGGGCAGGGGAGGGCGTTGGTCGGTGGGGCAGGGGAGGGCGTTGGTCAGTAGAGCGGGGGGGGCGTTGGTTGGTAGTCAATCTCTATCCGTGCAGCCTCAGCTGCACAGAATGAATGGAGAGAAATAGCTCTGTGCAGAGGCTTCTAAAGCAAACAGTTTACTATGCTTCAGTTATGAATGGACAGACTCAGTGATCAGTACTGATCTGTCACTGTGTCCATTCAGAAAAGGAAGGAGCTGTTCAATGACATATTTTACTGATCCCTCTTCCTGCTCTCCATCCTGAAACATCCCCCACGGGAAGCTGGCAGGAGAGGAGGAAAGGTGGCAGCGCTGTGGGGGTACAGGGGAGCACACAGGGTTACAGGGAGGGTACAGGGGAGCACACGGGGGGGGTACAGGGGAGCACATGGGGGGGGGTACAGGGGAGCACATGGGGGGGTATGGGGGAGGTGCAGGGGAGCACACGGGGAGTAGAGGGGGGTACAGGGGAGCACACAGGGGGGTGCAGGGGAGCACAGGGTTACAGGGAGGATACAGGGAAGCACACAGGGTTACAGGGCGGGTACAGGGGAGCACACTGGGGGCGGGTACAGGGGAGCACACTGGGGGCGGGTACAGGGGAGCACACTGGGGGCGGGTACAGGGGAGCACACTGGGGGGGGGTACAGGGGAGCACAGAGGGGGTATAGGGGAGCACACTAGGGGGGGGGAAACAGGGGAGCACAGAGGGGGTACAGGGGAGCACACTGGGGGGGGTAGGGGGAGCACACTGGGGGGGGTTTAGGGGAGCACACTGGGGGGGGGAACAGGGGAGCACAGAGGGGGTACAGGGGAGCACACTGGGGGGGGTTAGGGGAGCACAGAGGGGGTACAGGGAGCACACTGGGGGGGTTAGGGGGAGCACACAGGGGGTACAGGGGAGCACACTGGGGGGGGTTAGGGAGCACACAGGGGGTACAGGGGAGCACACTGGGGGGGGGTTAGGGGAGCACACAGGGGGTACAGGGGAGCACAATGGGGGGGGGGTTAGGGGAGCACAGAGGGGGTACAGGGGAGCACACGGGGGGGGGTTAGGGGAGCACAGAGGGGGTACAGGGGAGCACACTAGGGGGGTTTAGGGGAGCAGAGAGGGGGTACAGGGGAGCACACTGGGGGGGGGTTAGGGGAGCACAGAGGGGGTACAGGGGAGCACACTGGGGGGGATTAGGGGAGCACACTGGGGGGGGTTAGGGGAGCACACAGGGGGTACAGGGGAGCACACTGGGGGGCCCAAGCAGCAGAAGGAAGAGTATCCTGGACAGAAGCGGCTGTGGT
>JBBGZY010003847.1:0-30320 GCA_037952925.1 Lithobates clamitans | reverse complement strand
AAATAAAATATTAAAGCCAGGGGATCAGAATGAAAGCCATTGTATATTTATACGAAGGGGAATAATGACATCCTCATTTTTTTTCTTCAGCACAGATGAAGTTGCTTCTGAAGGACCTTGAAAAGCCCCGCCCCCGAGGCTCTTTCTCCAGGCCATGCTGGTAAAGCCTATTTGTATGGGCTCCACCCCTTTTTAGTTATAGGCGGAGTTCAGTGTGCTAAGTCACCCTCATGTCTTGTAGGGATTACCATAATAGCTCCTCCCCACATTTCCTGGCTCTGCTCCTGTCCCCCTGGGAGTCTTGTGCATTCTTAGCATGTTATGGGAGTTTAAAAGAGTCTTGTGGACTCCTCTCATCACACCCTTTCTTTTAGCTCTCCCACTAGGTTCAAGCTGTCTAGCACATGTGTAGTAAACATTTGGGTCTAGTTCTGCTCCACCTTAACACGTTCCTCTCAGGTCCTGGCCCAGTAAAATTCTCCCCATCGCTCATACTGGCCCTACGTCATTACCACCAGTAGCTGAGAGGTGGCAGTCTTACCCTGTGATGGCCAGGCTGGGATAGAAATTCATTGAGGTGAGAGGTGGCAGTTGATGAGGGCTCTCCATGGCCACAGCCTCCACCTTTAATGGGCAGATGTTCTGTGCGGTACAGCATGTGGCTGCCGGAGCCCGGCGCTGCCAGCGGCTGGAGGTAGAAGCTGTTGTTGGCGTCCAGGACAATCAGGCCACTGAGAAAAGGAAAAATATTTTACGTTTATAAATAAAGCTGGGAGATTCAGATGGAGCACACAACAAAAAAAAAAATGCAGCAGCAAAGGTTCCTTCTGGTGAGTATAATCCAGAGATATCTGCAGCTGAAGTTCTAAGCAAATCTCCAAGTTTCTTGTAAAATCCAGCTTGGCCCTGCCCTTGCTTTAGAGCCTCCCTGTTGATCAGGGTTCGGTGACCAATGGGAGTCTGAGAAGATCGGTGGAGGAGGGGCTAAGCTGGATATGAGCAGGAAAAGAAGAGATTTTCATAGAACTTTAGCTGCTCATATCTCTGAATGTGCTGGTCATTTCCACAGGCGGTTTTCCTAAAAGTGACCTGTCGTAATTCCATTTTTTTATGGTCCTAGGTGTTCAATATGTTTTAACTTATAATTTTTTGAGATTTACGCAAAAATTGGGGACCTAACTGGTTGGACTGGAGCATCTTGTGTGAGTGAGAGAGCCTGTCCAGAAGATTACAGGAGTGTGCCAGAGGGTACACAGGGGACAGGTATCAGGGAGGTGCACTGGGCATAGCTCCCAACTGTCCCTGAATTCCAGGGACTGTCCCTGATTTGTAATAATGTCCCTCTGTCCATATTTCCTCCTCATTTCTCCCTTATTTTGGTCTGATCTATAAAGTTGTATATAAAATGCACTTTTTATCTTTCAAAAACTGTTTCTCAGTGCTAAACCTTTCAAAATTGCTGCATTTGTCAATTTCAAAAAGCCAGTATAAGCAGGCCCGGATTTACTCCCTTTGCCGCCCCAAGGCCGGGTCCTTCAATGCCGCCCCCCCCCCCCCCCCCCACACACACACACACACACACACACACACATACACACACCATGTCCTTTATCGATGACTTCTACAATAGGTCGATTAAAAACATATCTCCATACACGAGAACACTGAAAATAACTGGCTTTAATTGTACAGACTAAAAATACTTCAGGGTAAGCGCGCGAGGGGTAAGGATTTTTCGCAGGCAATTTTTCAAGGCAATGGCTGGTGTTAGTGCTTCAATCATCCCCGGCACCATGGTTGTTATGGTGTCAGGATGATTGAAACACATTACTTCTATCATTACATTGTAATATAAACTAAAATAGTTCAACTCACCATAATGCAGAATCATTGGGAGCCCTGAGCGTGTCACTTGCCATCATCTCTTGTCACTTGCCACTATGCCTGCCACCAGATGGGGATGTCACTTGCCACCATGCCTGCCACCAGATGGAGATCTCACTTGCCACGCTGCCTGCCACCAGATGGGGATGTCACTTGCCACCATGCCTGCCACCAGATGGGGATGTCACTTGCCACCATGCCTGCCACCAGATGGGGATGTCACTTGCCACGCTGCCTGCCACCAGATGGGGATGTCACTTGCCACGCTGCCTGCCACCAGATGGAGATGTCACTTGCCACGCTGCCTGCCACCAGATGGGGATGTCACTTGCCACGCTGCCTGCTACCAGATGGGGATGTCACTTGCTACACTGCATGCCACCAGATGGGGATGTCACTTGCTACACTGCTTGCCACCAGATGGGGATGTCACTTGCCACGCTGCCTGCCACCAGATGGGGATGTCACTTGCCACCATGCCTGCCACCAGATGGAGATCTCACTTGCCACGCTGCCTGCCACCAGATGGGGATGTCACTTGCCACGCTGCCTGCCACCAGATGGGGATGTCACTTGCCACGCTGCCTGCCACCAGATGGGGATGTCACTTGCCACGCTGCCTGCCACCAGATGGGGATGTCACTTGCCACCATGCCTGCCACCAGATGGAGATCTCACTTGCCACGCTGCCTGCCACCAGATGGGGATGTCACTTGCCACCATGCCTGCCACCAGATGGGGATGTCACTTGCCACCATGCCTGCCACCAGATGGGGATGTCACTTGCCACGCTGCCTGCCACCAGATGGGGATGTCACTTGCCACGCTGCCTGCCACCAGATGGAGATGTCACTTGCCACGCTGCCTGCCACCAGATGGGGATGTCACTTGCCACGCTGCCTGCCACCAGATGGGGATGTCACTTGCTACACTGCATGCCACCAGATGGGGATGTCACTTGCCACACTGCCTGTCACCAGATAGAGATGTCACTTGCCTCTATGCCTGCCACCAGATGGGGATGTCACTTGCCACGCTGCCTGCCACCAGATGGGGATGTCACTTGCCACGCTGCCTGCCACCAGATGGGGATGTCACTTGCCATGCTGCCTGCCACCAGATGGGGATGTCACTGGCCACGCTGCCTGCCACCAGATGGGGATGTCACTTGCCACGCTGCCTTTCACCAGATGGGGATGTCACTTGCCTCTATGCCTGCCACCAGATGGGGATGTCACTTGCCACACTGCCTGTCACCAGATGGGGATGTCACTTGCCTCTATGCCTGCCACCAGATGGGGATGTCACTTGCCTCTATGCCTGCCACCAGATGGGGATGTCACTTGCCACGCTGCCTGCCACCAGATGGGGATATCACTTGCTACACTGCCTGCCACCAGATGGGGATGTCACTTGCCACGCTGCCTGCCATCAGATGGGGATGTCACTTGCTACACTGCCTGCCACCAGATGGGGATGTCACTTGTCACGCTGCCTGCCACCAGATGGGGATGTCACTCGCCTCTATGCCTGCCACCAGATGGGGATGTCACTTGCCACGCTGCCTGCCACCAGATGGGGATGTACTTGCTACACTGCTTGCCACCAGATGGGGATGTCACTTGCCACGCTGCCTGCCACCAGATGGGGATGTCACTTGCCACACTGCCTGCCACCAGATGGGGATGTCACTTGCCACACTGCCTGTCACCAGATGGGGATGTCACTTGCCACGCTGCCTGCCACCAGATGGGGATGTCACTTGCCACGCTGCCTGCCACCAGATGGGGATGTCACTTGCCACGCTGCCTGCCACCAGATGGGGATGTCACTTGCCACGCTGCCTGCCACCAGATGGGGATGTCACTTGCCACGCTGCCTGTCACCAGATGGGGATGTCACTTGCCACGCTGCCTGTCACCAGATGGGGATGTCACTTGCCACGCTGCCTGCCACCAGATGGGGATGTCACTTGCCATGCTGCCTGCCACCAGATGGGGATGTCACTGGCCACGCTGCCTGCCACCAGATGGGGATGTCACTTGCCACGCTGCCTTTCACCAGATGGGGATGTCACTTGCCTCTATGCCTGCCACCAGATGGGGATGTCACTTGCCTCTATGCCTGCCACCAGATGAGGATGTCACTTGCCACACTGCCTGCCACCAGATGGGGATGTCACTTGCCTCTATGCCTGCCACCAGATGGGGATGTCACTTGCCACACTGCCTGTCACCAGATGGGGATGTCATTTGCCACACTGCCTGTCACCAGATGGGGATGTCACTTGCCTCTATGCCTGCCACCAGATGGGGATGTCACTTGCCACGCTGCCTGCCACCAGATGGGGATGTCACTTGCCACGCTGCCTGTCACCAGATGGGGATGTCACTTGCCACACTGCCTGTCACCAGATGGGGATGTCACTTGCCTCTATGCCTGCCACCAGATGGGGATGTCACTTGCCACGCTGCCTGCCACCAGATGGGGATGTCACTTGCCTCTATGCCTGCCACCAGATGGGGATGTCACTTGCCACGCTGCCTGTCACCAGATGGGGATGTCACTTGCCTCTATGCCTGCCACCAGAGGGGGATGTCACTTGCCACACTGCCTGTCACCAGATGGGGATGTCACTTGCCTCTATGCCTGCCACCAGAGGGGGATGTCACTTGCCACCATGCCTGCCACCAGATGGGGATGTCACTTGCCACACTGCCTGTCACCAGATGGGGATGTCACTTGCCTCTATGCCTGCCACCAGATGGGGATATCACTTGCCTCTATGCCTGCCACCAGATGGGGATGTCACTTGCCTCTATGCCTGCCACCAGATGGGGATGTCACTTGCCTCTATGCCTGCCACCAGATGGGGATGTCACTTGCCTCTATGCCTGCCACCAGATGGGGATGTCACTTGCCTCTATGCCTGCCACCAGATGGGGATGTCACTTGCCTCTATGCCTGCCACCAGATGGGGATGTCACTTGCCTCTATGCCTGCCACCAGATGGGGATGTCACTTGCCACGCTGCCTGTCACCAGATGGGGATGTCACTTGCCTCTATGCCTGCCACCAGATGGGGATGTCACTTGCCACACTGCCTGTCACCAGATGGGGATGTCACTTGCCTCTATGCCTGCCACCAGATGGGGATGTCACTTGCCTCTATGCCTGCCACCAGATGGGGATGTCACTTGCCACGCTGCCTGCCACCAGATGGGGATATCACTTGCTACACTGCCTGCCACCAGATGGGGATGTCACTTGCCACGCTGCCTGCCATCAGATGGGGATGTCACTTGCTACACTGCCTGCCACCAGATGGGGATGTCACTTGTCACGCTGCCTGCCACCAGATGGGGATGTCACTCGCCTCTATGCCTGCCACCAGATGGGGATGTCACTTGCCACGCTGCCTGCCACCAGATGGGGATGTCACTTGCTACACTGCTTGCCACCAGATGGGGATGTCACTTGCCACGCTGCCTGCCACCAGATGGGGATGTCACTTGCCACACTGCCTGCCACCAGATGGGGATGTCACTTGCCACACTGCCTGTCACCAGATGGGGATGTCACTTGCCACGCTGCCTGCCACCAGATGGGGATGTCACTTGCCACGCTGCCTGCCACCAGATGGGGATGTCACTTGCCACGCTGCCTGCCACCAGATGGGGATGTCACTTGCCACGCTGCCTGCCACCAGATGGGGATGTCACTTGCCACGCTGCCTGTCACCAGATGGGGATGTCACTTGCCACGCTGCCTGTCACCAGATGGGGATGTCACTTGCCACGCTGCCTGCCACCAGATGGGGATGTCACTTGCCATGCTGCCTGCCACCAGATGGGGATGTCACTGGCCACGCTGCCTGCCACCAGATGGGGATGTCACTTGCCACGCTGCCTTTCACCAGATGGGGATGTCACTTGCCTCTATGCCTGCCACCAGATGGGGATGTCACTTGCCTCTATGCCTGCCACCAGATGAGGATGTCACTTGCCACACTGCCTGCCACCAGATGGGGATGTCACTTGCCTCTATGCCTGCCACCAGATGGGGATGTCACTTGCCACACTGCCTGTCACCAGATGGGGATGTCATTTGCCACACTGCCTGTCACCAGATGGGGATGTCACTTGCCTCTATGCCTGCCACCAGATGGGGATGTCACTTGCCACGCTGCCTGCCACCAGATGGGGATGTCACTTGCCACGCTGCCTGTCACCAGATGGGGATGTCACTTGCCACACTGCCTGTCACCAGATGGGGATGTCACTTGCCTCTATGCCTGCCACCAGATGGGGATGTCACTTGCCACGCTGCCTGTCACCAGATGGGGATGTCACTTGCCTCTATGCCTGCCACCAGAGGGGGATGTCACTTGCCACACTGCCTGTCACCAGATGGGGATGTCACTTGCCTCTATGCCTGCCACCAGAGGGGGATGTCACTTGCCACCATGCCTGCCACCAGATGGGGATGTCACTTGCCACACTGCCTGTCACCAGATGGGGATGTCACTTGCCTCTATGCCTGCCACCAGATGGGGATATCACTTGCCTCTATGCCTGCCACCAGATGGGGATGTCACTTGCCTCTATGCCTGCCACCAGATGGGGATGTCACTTGCCTCTATGCCTGCCACCAGATGGGGATGTCACTTGCCACGCTGCCTGTCACCAGATGGGGATGTCACTTGCCTCTATGCCTGCCACCAGATGGGGATGTCACTTGCCACACTGCCTGTCACCAGATGGGGATGTCACTTGCCTCTATGCCTGCCACCAGATGGGGATGTCACTTGCCACACTGCCTGCCACCAGATGGGGATTTCCCTTGCCAATGTTGCCATGCTGCCTGCCATCAGGAGGAGGGCGGAACAGTGGTGCGGGCAATAGGAGATGTCATCTTTCTCCCACGCCTCCGCACCGCTGACAGTACTAGCTAATCTCTTTTCTTTTAAAAATGGCGCCGAGCGGCGCCATCACGCTACTGCGCATGCGCCGCCGGCCGAGCGCTTACGAGCTTTCCCGAGCCCGGCCGGCTTCGGAACGGCGCATGCGCAGTTGCGTGGTCGGCTCGCGGCCATTTTTTCTATGGGCACTGGTGCCCATAATAGACTTTAATAGGCAGCACGAAAGGGGGGGGCGGCCGCGAAGTCGCTGCAGGAGCGGCGCCGCCCCTACACCACTGCCGCCCCGAGGCCTGGCCTCGGTGGCCTTGTGGCTAATCCGGCCCTGAGTATAAGGCAATAGTAGTGGTAAAAAAAAACAAAAAAAAAAACAAAGCAAAAAAAAAACACTTGTGGGTTTAAATGAATCATTTTCTTTTTATAATTCTCCTTTAAGGGGGCGTGGCAGGGGGATGTGTCCTATGCCTACATACTTTTGCTAATAGGTGTCCCACATTCCCATCTCAAAAAGTTGGGAAGTTTGACAGAGTGCTCTGGAGTCACAGGGTGTTCTGGAGTCACAGGGGTCACAGGGTGCTCTGGAGTCACAGGGTGCTCTGGAGTCACAGAGGTCACAGGGTGCTCTGGAGTCACAGGGTACTCTGGAGCCACAGAGGTCACAGGGTGCTCTGGAGTCACAGGGTGCTCTGGAGTCACAGAGGTCACAGGGTGCTCTGGAGTCACAGGGTGCTCTGGAGTCACAGAGGTCACAGGGTGCTCTGGAGTCACAGAGGTCACAGGGTGCTCTGGAGTCACAGGGTACTCTGGAGTCACAGGGTGCTCTGGAGCCACAGAGGTCACAGGGTGCTCTGGAGTCACAGGGTGCTCTGGAGCCACAGAGGTCACAGGGTGCTCTGGAGTCACAGGGTGCTCTGGAGTCACAGAGGTCACAGGGTGCTCTGGAACCACAGAGGTTACAGGGTGCTCTGGAGTCACAGGGTGCTCTGGAGCCACAGAGGTTACAGGGTGCTCTGGAGTCACAGGACGCTCTGGAGTCACAGGGTGCTCTGGAGCCACAGAGGTCACAGGGTGCTCTGGAGTCATAGGGTGCTCTGGAGTCACAGAGGTCACAGGGTGCTCTGGAACCACAGAGGTTACAGGGTGCTCTGGAGTCACAGGGTGCTCTGGAGCCACAGAGGTTACAGGGTGCTCTGGAGTCAAAGGTCGCTCTGGAGACACAGGGTGCTCTGGAGCCACAGAGGTCACAGGGTGCTCTGGAGTCACAGGGTACTCTGGAGTCACAGGGTGCTCTGGAGCCACAGAGGTCACAGGGTGCTCTGGAGTCACAGGGTGCTCTGGAGTCACAGAGGTCACAGGGTGCTCTGGAGTCACAGGGTGCTCTGGAGTCACAGAGGTCACAGGGTGCTCTGGAGTCACAGAGGTCACAGGGTGCTCTGGAGTCACAGGGTACTCTGGAGTCACAGGGTGCTCTGGAGCCACAGAGGTCACAGGGTGCTCTGGAGTCACAGGGTGCTCTGGAGCCACAGAGGTCACAGGGTGCTCTGGAGTCACAGGGTGCTCTGGAGTCACAGAGGTCACAGGGTGCTCTGGAGTCACAGGGTACTCTGGAGTCACAGGGTGCTCTGGAGCCACAGAGGTCACAGGGTGCTCTGGAGTCACAGAGGTCACAGGGTGCTCTGGAGTCACAGGACGCTCTGGAGTCACAGGGTGCTCTGGAGCCACAGAGGTCACAGGGTGCTCTGGAGTCATAGGGTGCTCTGGAGTCACAGAGGTCACAGGGTGCTCTGGAACCACAGAGGTTACAGGGTGCTCTGGAGTCACAGGGTGCTCTGGAGCCACAGAGGTTACAGGGTGCTCTGGAGTCAAAGGTCGCTCTGGAGACACAGGGTGCTCTGGAGCCACAGAGGTCACAGGGTGCTCTGGAGTCAAAGGATGCTCTGGAGTCACAGGGTGCTCTGGAGTCACAGGGTACTCTGGAGCCACAGAGGTCACAGGGTGCTCTGGAGTCAAAGGGTGCTCTGGAGTCACAGAGGTCACAGGGTGCTCTGGAACCACAGAGGTTACAGGGTGCTCTGGAGTCACAGGGTGCTCTGGAGCCACAGAGGTTACAGGGTGCTCTGGAGTCAAAGGTCGCTCTGGAGACACAGGGTGCTCTGGAGCCACAGAGGTCACAGGGTGCTCTGGAGTCAAAGGATGCTCTGGAGTCACAGGGTGCTCTGGAGTCACAGGGTACTCTGGAGCCACAGAGGTCACAGGGTGCTCTGGAGTCAAAGGGCGCTCTGGAGTCACAGGGTGCTCTGGAGCCACAGAGGTTACAGGATGCTCTGGAGCAACAGAGGTCACAGGGTGCTCTGGAGCCACAGAGGTCACAGGGTGCTCTGGAGTCACAGGGTGCTCTGGAGCCATAGAGGTCACAGGGTGCTCTGGAGACAAAGGGCGCTCTGGAGTTACAGGGTGCTCTGGAGCCATAGAGGTCACAGGGTGCTCTGGAGCCACAGAGGTCACAGGGTGCTCTGGAGCCACAAAGATCACAGGGTGCTCTGGAGCCACAAAGATCACAGGGTGCTCTGGAGTCACAGGGTGACACATGGTGCTCTGGAGTCACAGGGCATTCTGGGGTCACAGGGTGCTCTGGAGTCACAGAGGTAACAGAGTGCTCTGGAGCCACAGAGGTCACAGGGTGCTCTGAAGCCACAGAGGCCACAGGGTGCTCTGGAGTCACAGGATGACACATGGTGCTCTGGGGTCACAGGGCGCTCTGGGGTCACAGGGTGCTCTGGAGTCATAGAGGTCACAGGGTGCTCTGGAGCCACAGAGGTCACAGGGTGCTCTGGAGTCACAGGATGACACATGGTGCTCTGGGGTCACAGGGCGCTCTGGAGTCATACAGGTCACAGGGTGCTCTGGAGTCACAGGGAGACACAGGGTGCTCTGGAGTCACAGGGTGCTCTGGAGCCACAGAGGTGGTATAGGATGCTTGGTGGGCTCTGGGGTCACAGAATATACTGCAGCAGAGGAGTTTGGTTTAGTCATAGTAACTGCACGGCGCTCCAATAAACAGTACTCATCATCCTGAGTCGTATTGCTGATTGGAGGCTGTGCACGGGAAGAGTCAGAGAGGTTACAGGATGCTCTGGAGCCACAGAGGTCACAGGGTGCTCTGGAGTCACAGGGTGCTCTGGAGCCACAGAGGTCACAGGGTGCTCTGGAGCCACAAAGATCACAGGGTGCTCTGGAGTCACAGGTTGACACATGGTGCTCTGGAGTCACAGGGCATTCTGGGGTCACAGGGTGCTCTGGAGTCACAGAGGTAACAGAGTGCTCTGGAGCCACAGAGGTCACAGGGTGCTCTGAAGCCACAGAGGCCACAGGGTGCTCTGGAGTCACAGGATGACACATGGTGCTCTGGGGTCACAGGGCGCTCTGGGGTCACAGGGTGCTCTGGAGTCATAGAGGCCACAGGGTGCTCTGGAGCCACAGAGGTCACAGGGTGCTCTGGAGCCACAGAGGTCACAGGGTGCTCTGGAGCCACAGAGGTCACAGGGTGCTCTGGAGTCACAGGATGACTCATGGTGCTCTGGGGTCACAGGGCGCTCTGGGGTCACAGGGTGCTCTGGAGTCATAGAGGTCACAGGGTGCTCTGGAGCCACAGAGGTCACAGGGTGCTCTGGAGCCACAGAGGTCACAGGGTGCTCTGGAGTCACAGGATGACACATGGTGCTCTGGGGTCACAGGGCGCTCTGGAGTCACAGAGTGCTCTGGAGTCATACAGGTCACAGGGTGCTCTGGAGTCACAGGGAGACACAGGGTGCTCTGGAGTCACAGGGTGCTCTGGAGCCACAGAGGTGGTATAGGATGCTTGGAGGTCTCTGGGGTCACAGAATATACTGCAGTAGAGGAGATTGGTTCAGTCATAGTAACTGCACGGCGCTCCAATAAACAGTACTCATCATCCCGAGTCGTATTGCTGATTGGAGGCTGTGCACAGGGAGAGTCAGACCGCTGTACTTCTGGAGTGAAAGCAGCAGCCCGACTCTCCAGTGTGCTGCACATACACACTTATACAGTAGGAAGCACTATATATATATATATAACCAGTAGAATATCCCGGGGCCCATGGACACACAGACCCCAAATTACCTGATTCCTTCACAGGTGCTGAGAGCCACCGAGGACTCCTCACTCCCCCGCACCCAGCCATGGTAATAGCAGTGCTCCTGCCGAGTACAGAACAAAGTGTGAACACAATACCAGTATCACATGTGAAAAAAGAACTACAAATCCCATCATCCTTCAGTGCTCTGAGGCTGTCTGGTTGATAATGCAGTATGATGGCCACCAATATTATTATATCGAAGTATCAGCCTATAAGGATGGAGAAGAATTTACAAGGCCTGCCCTTAGGGCCACATCATTTTGCTTTCATAACCTCACACAGCTACATAAAATGTTATGTATGGAGGTGAGGGGGAGGGGCAGGGGAGCTGGGCCAGCACAACAAGTTTTTATTTATTTAAAGGGTGTTTCTTTTGATGGGGTGGGTTATTTAAGATAGTTTTGTTTATTTTATTAAGGGGGTCTACTTAAAAAGAAAATGCATCACACACATTCGCACAATATACTGCATTTTGGCCACTAGATGGAGCTGATGATCATAGGAATTAATCTATTACAGAAATTACGTCTAATGCCCCGTACACACGGTCGGACTTTGTTCGGACATTCCGACAACAAAATCCTAGGATTTTTTCCCACGGATGTTGGCTCAAACTTGTCTTGCATACACACGGTCGCACAAAGTTTTCGGAAAATCCGATCAATCTGAACGCGGTGACGTAAAACACATACGTTGGGACTATAAACGGGGCAGTGGCCAATAGCTTTCATCTCTTTATTTATTCTGAGCACGCGTGGCACTTTGTGCGTCGGATTTGTGTACACACGATCGGAATTTCCGACAACAGATTTTGTTGTCGGAAAATTTTATAGCCTGCTCTCAAACTTTGTGTGTCGGAAAATCTGATGGAAAATGTGTGATGGAGCCTACACACGGTCCGAATTTCCGACAACAAGGTCCTATCACACATTTTCCATCAGAAGATCCGACCGTGTGTACGGGGCATAAGTGTTCCATTTATTATTTATTTTTCATAAGTATTAGTTGTTTGTGTACTGTCGCTTTACATTTTCTTTAACTTTTTTTTTTTAACTGTTTTTGTCTTCTTTTTTCTGTTTAAAATATAATAATGGGGCTAATGGAGCAGGACCAGGATTGATAAAAGGATCTCACCTACACCCTTGAAAACCACCTTAATCCCCTTGTCTACCAGGGTACATTTATAAATGACCTGCTGGTCAAGGGTGTAAAGCAAGTTTGGTATTGATTTTATTCAGCCCCCTCTCAGCTGTCATGTAAAAGTGATCTGGGGGGCCGTAGAAGTGTCCAATTTCTTTTTACAATACATTGAACAACCTAGTCACCTCCCCACCAGTTTGCTGGTGCCACCCATAGTATCTCCAGAGAGCCCAGGAGCATGATCTCAAGCAACACAGGTTTGCAGCTGTCGTTCCCTGTCTACTGTAGTTGAAAAGGCAGCTAATCAAACACAATATCTGCTTGATTAGCTGCAGTGGAGGTCAGGGGTGACAGACATTGAAGGTCTAATAAACCCCCGCTATCTCCATCAACCCCCACTCCCTCCATGCAACTAGTGAACCCGTAGGCAACAAGTATTACGTCACTTCCAGGTTCGCAGCTGTCATTCCCTGGCTACTGTAGCTGAGAAGGCAGCTAATCAAGCACAATCTGTACTTGATCAGCTACAGTGGAGGGCAGGAGAGACATTGGAGGTCTAATGGCCCCCGTTATCTCCATCAACCCCCATTCTCTCCTTGCAACCAGTGAACCCAGAAGCAACAAGTATTACGTCACTTCCAGGTTTGCAGCTGTCATTCTGTGGCTACTGTAGTTGAGAAGGCAGCCAGTCAAGCACAATATCGGCTTGAATAGCTGCAGTGGAGGGCAGGGGAGACAAACATTGAAGGTCTAATAGACCCCCGCTATTTCCTTCAACCCCCATTCCCTCCTTGTAAATAGTGAACCCATAAGCAACAAGTATTACGTCACTTGTGGGTTCACAGCTGTCATCCCCTGGCAACTGTAGCTGGGAGGGCAGCTAATCAAGCGCAATCTGTACTTGATTAGCTACAGTGGAGGGCAGGAGAGACATTGGAAGTCTAATAGACCCTCAATGTCTCCAACAAACCCCATTCCCTCCTTGCAACTAGTGGCAACCTGGAAGCAACATATATTACTTCACTTCCAGGTTCGCAGCTGTCATTCCTTGGCTACTGTATCTGAACATACTGTGTTATTGAACATACTGTATCTGAGAAGGCAGCTAATCAAGCACAATCTTTACTTGATTCGCTGCAGTGGAGAGCAGGGGAGACAAAGGAGGTCAACCCCCATTCCCTCCTTGCAATGTGTGAACCCGGAAGCAACAAGCATTACATCACTCCTGGGTTCACAGCTGCCATTCCCTGGCTACTGTAGCTGAGAAGGCAGCTAATCAAGCACAATCTGTATCCCCCCATCAGTGGTAAATGGTTTGTCTCATCCCTGTATGCTGATACATTCTGCGGGAGAGCTTGTGCTTTTAAAATACTGACCAGTAACACAGATTTTTTGCATTTTATTATTCTTCTATTATTTTGCACTTTATTATTTTTCTGTTTCGATTTTTTATTTTAAATTATTTTATATGCATAATAAATATATCATTTGCATTTTTTGCATTTTTATATCCATTATAAAGATATTATTTGCATTAATATTTTAAATCTAATTTGATTTAGCATTTTATAATATATTATTATTTTGCATGTTTGTATTTACTGATGTAAATGTGACAATAGTGTCCTGTGTGTACAGTAAAAAAAAACAAAAAATAACAAAAAACAAAAACCAGCCCAATACATTAAAACAAAGTGTCATTTTTGGTGCCCATGTGCAAGAGCCTTTATAGGAAGACATAGAGTAGTTCTCACCGTGTGGTTGGGGGTCACCGTCACCCTCTCGCCCTCTGCGGTGTAATGCGTCTCGGTGAATCCGGGCGATAGCAGGAGGCTGCGGGAAGGAAGGACTAAAGTCAGCAAGTGGGCTCAATCACAGAAACCTAAAGCCCCCCCCCCCCCCCCGGATCCATGCTGTCCTAAATTTCAGCAAAACCGGGCTGGAATCAGTTATTGGCTGAGAGACAATGACAAGGCCATAGGATATTATACAGATCTTCACTGCGGGGGGCCAGACAGGGGGTGTGGCTGCACGTGTTGGAGCCACCCAGCCCCCTTTTGTCAAGGGGCTCTGAAATGCGTTGCCACTCAGCTTTTATTCATTACTACACTCAGATTGGCGCCCCCGGTGTTCATTTGTGTGTTATATAATGTTCTCCCCCAGCTGAAGTTTAGTCAGCTTATATTTTTTTCACTTCCCTGGTTCCTCCCATCAACATTCGAATGACGTTTTTTAATACATTTTCAAAATACATTTTTATCACATATCTTATTTTAAACAATGCAATGCAAGCAAATCATGGCTGGTGGGAGGGGCCGGCAGGGTGCTGTACAAAGCTTCCTGACAATGCAGCTTAGTTCTCTGCAGCGCACACCTGCCCTAATCAGAAAAAGTAAAGTATACTGCTGGACATTTATCTTGTACCTAATCAAAGGGTTGAAGTGTCGGCTAGATTTAAGTAATCAATATTGTTTGATAAGTCATAAAATGGGGTTTAGTGTTGCAGCAAACATTTTAAATTTTTTTTTTTCAAAAAATCAAATAGTTTCAAAAAGTTCTTTCACTCTTTCCCCCAGAAGAAGACCTCTACTGTTAATGGTCGAAACGCGTTGGGGCTTTCCAGTATGACTATATATACCTATATCATGTTATGTGTTTTTTTATGTAAATCCATGGCTGTATTATGATGTACTTGCAATAACCTCATCCACAGAGCTCATGTTTTAACATAAATCAATGTCCTTGTATGTTACTACTTTTTTCAATAAATTTATAATTTTTCAATTCATTTTTGAATTTTTGCTGCAACACAAAACCCCACGGGGAAACCTTTTCATTTTATATTCTAACTGGGGTGTGCAGCAACCCTTATTTCACTATTAGTATCGCTTTCCACTTTTATTGTTTGATAAGTCATACATCATGTGACGATCAGCCTTGAGCCTTTGCCATTTGCTTTTCATGACAATGCAGCTAAGTTCTTTGCAGCGCACACCTGCCTTAATCAGAAGAGGTAAAGTACACTGCTGGACATTTATCTTGTGCCTAATCAATAGGTTATTGTGTTGGCTAGATTCAAGTATTCAATATTGTTTGATAAGTCATACATAGCAATGATCAGCTTTGAGCCTTTGCCATTTGCTTCCCATGACCATGCAGCCTAGTACTCTGCCTAGTACTCTGCGGCGCACACCTGCCCTAATCAGAAAAGGTCAAATACACTGCTGGACATTTATATTGTGCCTAATCAATAGGTTATTGTGTCAGCTAGATTCAAGTAATCAATATTGCTTGATAAGTCATACATAGTGCAACGATCAGCCTTGAGCCTTTGCCATTTGCTTCCCATGATAATGCAGCTAGGTTCTCTGCGGCGCACACCTACCCTAATCAGAAAAGGTAAAATACACTGCTGGACATTTTATCTTGTGCCTAATCACTGATGGGCACTGAAAGGCACTAATAGGTGGCACTAATGGGCACTGATAGGTGACACTGATGAGAAGGCACTGATGAGGCACTGATGAGCGTTGATTGACAGCACTGGTGGGCACTGATTGGCAGCACTGGTGGGCACTGATTGGCAGCACTGGTGGGCACTGTCGGAACTGCACTGATAATTAGGACACTGTGTAGATGTCCCTTTAACACAAGCCAGTTATCAGCTCTCTTCACCCTCCTCATGCTGACAGCGTGAGGAGAAAAAAACGGCTTGTTGACATCGGTAATTAGCTGTGATTGGACTCAGCTGATCATATGGTAATGGGGTGCTGTAATTGGCCCTTTACCCCGATCTGTGATCAGCTGAGTCCTTGGGACATGGTGATCACAGAGCATGCCACCCGCATGGAAGCGGGAAGCACCATCATGAGAGGACGTCAATAGATGCCCCCCTGGCAATGTAAGCCCGCGCTGTAGCTGTCATTTGGCGGCAACAGGTTAGCGAGGACCCAGCATCAGAAACTCACGCCTGCTACCCGCGCTTGGGGTGCCATTAACATTTAATGGCGATGTGCGTTTGCCATGCGATCGAAAATGCAGAGATGTGAATGTGGCCTGGAGCAGATACACATTGTATTTCTAAAAAATAAAAAGTGGAAGATGAAGATCAGACACATGTATATGAATCTCCCAGCACCTCCACCCCGGGCACACGTCCAATCAGATGACATCATTCTATAATACGGCAGAGAGCTGACAGGCTGTCATCTGTTGGAGGGAAGGAGGAGATGTTTGGGTGAACACGCTGCCAGTTCCTGGAGGGTCCAGTTTATGGGGTGTTGCAGCAGTAAAGGAGGATTCGTATGTAGCGGATGTGTTGTTGGATGCGTCGGGGCTGCGCTCGCCAAAGACATGACTTCAACCAGAGAAAATGCAGCGCTGGACCTCCCGATACTGCCGGATTTAACCCCTTCAATCCAAACACTTGTGGTGGATGATGTTCTCAAGTGGTTCAGAACTTCTATGGGGGATTCTCAAGATGTGCACCCCAAATGTCACTCTACCCAATTCAGCTGGCCCCTTTCTGGGGTTTTTGGTTTTGGATTTTTTTTTGGTA
Source organism: Lithobates clamitans (assembly GCA_037952925.1). NCBI lineage: Eukaryota > Metazoa > Chordata > Amphibia > Anura > Ranidae > Lithobates > Lithobates clamitans. The sequence goes on along the minus strand of JBBGZY010003847.1, from coordinate 13,664 downwards.
ATTTTTCAAATTTTTCAATTTTTTATTTTCTCAATTTTCCTCAGTGACGAATATCAAAATTTCACGAGATTGACGTTTGCCTCCAATTGACCTCAATTTGTGGTAGACGATGTTCAAAAAAGTGATACAGAATTTCTTGTTCCATGTTAGTTTCGTTCATCCCTCTAGGAATGAACATTTGTCATTGCACCAATTTTTTGATGAAACCCATTGGAGTCAACTGGAGGTGAAAATTCATGGAAAGCATATTACATTTTGCAAAAGTTTGCCTATTGTCCTAGATAAGCACCCTCCATTATAGGATTGATTGGTCCTTTCTGGGTTTTTTTTTTTTAACTTTCTTAATATTTCTCAGAGATGAGCGTCAAAATTTCACAAGATTGATTTTGCCTTTAATTGACTCCAATTTGTTGTAGATGAAGAACTTTGAATTTCAACTAAGGCCCTATGCACTATAGCATGGGTGCTCAACCTGTGGCTCTCCAGCTGTCCCATCATGCCTCTGCCTTTGGGAGTCATGCTGGTAACGGTCAGCGGCTTGCAATGACTCATGGGACTTGTAGCTGGAGGGCCACAGGTTGAACACCCATGCACTATAGCCTCCATTAATGAAACGTTCTCTATGAATGGAGGATGGGACAATGAATGAAAAGTCTGCCTCCTCCATTCATAGAATGCTTGTCATTGATAATACAGTTTCTATGAAGGCGGAGGGGGCGAAAGGATGGCCATAGTTGGCACTCTTGATGGGTGTCCAGGGGTTCCCTTGACTGGTCAAAGCTGGATCGGTGATGTCACAAAGAGCAGGGCCACCAGGTGGCCTCACCCCTTACCAATTTAAGGACCTTTTCTTTGGGTCCGGTGATGCGGCGGGCATCATGATCGACGATGGATCCACATCGGAGGACATTGTTTTTTTAATTTTTTAAAGAAAAGGAATTGTCAAAAAGTCCCTCTTGTTAAAGGGGGCTTCCAGATTCCGATAAGCCACCTGCCCGCAGACCCCCTCAACCACCATCCAGGGTTGTTGGGAAGAGGCCCTTGTCCACATTAACATGGGGGCAAGGTGCTGTAGATTGTACAGGGCTGACAGCAGCCCCCAGCACAAAGGACACCTCTCAGTTTCTTGTTCTGATCAAAAAAAATGACTAAATTTAAACTTTTAGATATAATATTGGATGTAACGACTGGGGGGGGGGGTTGTTGCAGGACAGGAAAGGTCGTGATTTGCCACTGGTCCTTACTTCCTTGCTCAGTATCAAACCTCCCCTGGAAATTATAGTATAATAAATTACAACAATGAACGGCTTTGGCAACCGGTATTGAAAATTGTCCTGATGAGACCTGGTCGCCGGACCAGTCAGGTTTATGCGCCCTTCAGAGACAGCGCCGGGGCTCAGGAACCTTACAACAAGAGTCTCATTATTGTGCGGCCCACGTAAGCTTCGCACAGATGGTTTTGTTTAAGCCAAAGCGTCTCTTCTCCCAGACAGAAATACGATCTGGTCTGCGATGGCACCTCCAGACCCACAACACGCTGCGGAGAAGAGGATTCTGCAAAGTCTGCACAGGCTGGAGGCCCAGATCTTACTATTAATGAAGGTTTATGGTCCTGCATACAACAAAGTAATCTCTGACTACACCAGCAGGCTCACAGCAGAACGAAAAGGAATGTGACATGAAGACCTTGGGTACGGAGGAGGGGAAGGCTACAGGTGATTGGGCTGGATTCCTCAAACAAGGACCTCAGCTTTGATGTTCACCAAATTATTCATGTCCATTTGATTTAGCTGAAGTCAACATCAATGTGACTGACCCTGCTGGCCTCCTATTGACAAAGGAAGTCTAAGACTCAAGCTCCACACCAGAAATTGACCTTAAAGAGGAGTTCCATCCAGGTGGGGCCATAAAAAAAAAAAAAAATTAAAAGTCAGCAGCTGCAAATACTGCAGCTGCTGACTTCTAATTGGACACTTACCTGTCCCTGGGTCCAGCGATGCGGGGGATCGAAGCCCCGCTCGTCCCCCACCTCCGCTCGTCGGCGCCGGCATTTCAACTGTGGGCGCCGGGCTGTGGCTTCACAGCCTGGCACCCACTGCGCATGCGCGAGCGGCGCCGCGCGCCGTGATTGGCCGCTCAATCACCTGGGACCTGTAATGGGTCCCAGATGATTGACAGGAGGGAGGGAGAAGAGCCGAGCCCTTCCTGTGCCAGGGGGAAGTGATGTCACCAGCCCAGGCAGAGGAAGGGGCAGACTACGAGGGACCACCTAGCAACAGGCATTTAGAGGTAAGTAAAAAAAAAAAAAATATCCTAATGTTTTTTTGTTTTTTTTTTTAGAATTTTTTAGATATGTTTGTTTTTTTGGGTGGAACCCCACTTTAAAGACCAATATATAGGCTTTGGACAAATAGAAGGATAGCTCTGGGGCCAGTGACAGCTGATCACGTGATGTAAACAAAAGCTCAGTAATCGTAATTTTTTTTTTCCTCACGCTCAGAGCGTGAGGAGAAAAAAAATCCGATCACCGGCTTATGTGCAAGGGACATCGGTCCCGAAGAGGAAGAGGCAATTCTGCCTCATCTGTGCCAATCAGTATCCCCTGCCAGTGCCACCTGCTATTGCCACCTGCCAGTGCCCACCAGTGCCACCTATCAATGCCCACCAGTGGTGCCAATCAGTGCCTCATCAGTGCCACCTAGCAGTGCTGCCTATCAGTGTAACCTAAAAGTGCCGATCAGTGCCCATTATTGCCACCCATCAGTGCCCATCACTGCCAACTATCAGTGCCCATCACTGCCAGCTATCAGTGCCACCTATCAGTGCCACCTATCAGTGCCACCTATTAGTGCCACTTCTCAGTGCCCACCAGTGCCACCTATCAATGCCCTTCAGTGCCAACCATCAGTGCCAACCATCAGTGCCACCTCTCAGTGCACACCAGTGCCGCCTATCAGTACCCACCAGTGCCGCCTATCAGTGCCCACCAGTGCCGCCTTATCGGTGCCCATCAATGCAGCCCAACAGTGCCCATCAGTGCAGCCCATCGATTCCCATCAGTGCAGCCCATTGGTGCCAATCAGTGCAGCCTCATCAACGTACATCAATGAAGGAGAAAAATTACTTGTTTGCAAAATTTTATAACAAAATATAAAAAAATATATATATATTTTTCTTAAATTCGGTCTTTTTAGATTTTTTTTAACAAAAAATAAAAACCGCAGAGGTGATCAAATACCACCAAAAGAAAGCTCTATTTCTGGGAAAAAAATGACAAAAACTTAATTTGGGTACAGTGTTGTATGACCGCGCAATTGTCATTCAAAGTGCATCAGCTCTGAACGCTGAAAATTGGTCTGGGCAGGAGGGGGGTTTAAGTGCCCTGTAAGCAAGTGGTTAAGGTTCCTCCAGAGGTTGCTAGGGGTTCCTTGAGCAATGAGCAATTTCTGCCTCTCAGAGTAGTTCCCACTGACACCATTGATCTTTTTAGGTATCTGTAAGGTGGGAATTCTCCACAATGACCACAAGTGTGAGGAGCATTCTTCCCACTGACCATCACACTAATGTATCACAGGTTGTAGATATAGTCATTTTTAGCAGGGATTCCCTGAAACTGGAAAGTTATTTCAAGGGTTCCTCCGCGTTGAAAAATGTCTAAACGGTAAATGAGAAACCCCATCCAAATACAAAAACAACTTGTATAGGAAATAAGATGATTCTAAGGCCCCAGAGCTATCCCTCTATTTGTTCGATGTTTTAATATCAAGAGAGAGTCACTATTGGCCAGGCGAGGGTCTATGCTTCATGCAGACCTCCTGGTTTGTAGGACTCTCCGAGGTCTTGAGGGCTTCACTCATACCAGACGTTAGAGTTCTGCCATTTATTTGTGTGGTTCCAAAACTGCAAAACACAATGTAACGGAAACCACATCTGCTCACATCGGTCGTATCTGGGACAAAAAAGTTTTCAGTTCTCATTTTTTTTCGACACACATTTGTTGTGTTAAGTTTCATTTTCATTGTGATATGGGTGCAGGTTTTGGTGGTATAGTAGAATCGATAATGGCTGGGTTCAGGGTTAGGCTCCATGCACACTGGCTTCAAAATCGCTGCTACTACAGGAGTTTTCTTGTTTTTGCCTGTAGAAGCAGCTCAATGCTATCCTATGTGTCCAGGCACCTTTGGGCAATTACAGGCATATTTTAAGCTCAGCGTTTAGAGGCAAGAAAAAAAAAAAACCCTCCTGGTTTGCGTTTCTGATTGGAGCTTTCTGGAAAGAAACAACGCAAAACTCTCCTAAACTCGCCTAAACTTTTGTACAAAAAAAACGCTCTATATGAGCATTTTTTTTCTGCCAAGGCATTTTCTTAAGACCAGTGTGCGTGGAGCCTTATGCCCCGTACACACGGTCGGATTTTCCGACGGAAAATGTGTGATAGGACCTTGTTGTCGGAAATTCCGACCGTGTGTGGGCTCCATCACACATTTTCCATAGGAATTTCCGACACACAAAGTTTGAGAACAGGCTATAAAATTTTCCGACGACAAAATCCGTTGTCGGAAATTCCGATCGTGTGTACACAAATCCGACGGACAAAGTGCCACGCATGCTCAGAATAAATAAAGAGATGAAAGCTATTGGCCACTGCCCCGTTCATAGTCCCGACGTACGTGTTTTACGTCACCGCGTTTAGAACGATCGGATTTTCCGACAACTTTGTGTGACCGTGTGTATGCAAGACAAGTTTGAGCCAACATCCGTCAGGGAAAATCCTAGGATTTTGTTGTCGGAATGTCCGAACAAAGTCCGAGCGTGTGTACGGGGCATTAGGCTGCATTCACATCTGAGCGTCGTGTTTTTCAGCGTTTTTTTCTGGTGTTTGTATGCGCGTTTTTGAGCGTTTTTGTACATTATTTCCAAAGTGTTTTTGAGCGTTTTGGTGTTTTTTTTATTAGCCAAGATTAAAAAATATCATCTGTTTCATCATTTGTTGCTATGTGTTTCATTCACTTTTATTTAATATTGATTGATTATTATTTATTTGTAAGGGGTTAAAGGTTATGGTTAGGGGTTAATTAATGGAATTTATTATTATTTATTTACCCATTACTATTTATTTTGTTAGGTTAGGGTTAGGTTAAAATTAGGTACTCTTGTTCGGTGAATGCGCGTCTCTCTCTCTCTCTCTGTCTGACGCACCTTCAGGGTTGCTCCAGCGGGCAGATTTTTTCCCCCGAGTCGGTGAAATTCAATAAAAGGCAAATATTTATTTTTCTTGTGTCTCTCCAGAACGTGTAATCATTCCAATCTCGCAATGCGTGGACAGCGCGATTCCCCCCCCCCCTCCCCACCTCTCGGTGAACACGTCCTGTCTAGGCCTCGCTCCAAGAAACAGCTGGGAGGGAGACGGATCCATTACAGTCGGCTCAGGACACAGAGACTGCGAGCCGGCGCAGCCGCCGGGTGAGAACGGCAGGGCGGGGGCGTCATGAGGACCGGAACAACTTTAACTAGCCCACAGTAACCAATCAGAATCTGTCTTCTATTGTTATCACTCCGTACTACTTTTTTTTCAATTCGTTATTTGTGTAAGACATGCGGAAATACAGAAACCACCAAATTGGTGTGCGTAAAATGAAGCACTCCAAATACAAGACCAATAGAGCAAACACCACATTATAGTAGAGAGTGAACCAACTCCTCAGGGAAACCATGCCTGGACTTCCAGGTCTTAGGGAGTCTCTGTAGCCCGCATGATAATTTTCGCAAGAGAGATACCTAGAGATGACCCTGAAGTTCTTAACTACAAGAAGAGAACAGTGGGGGAAAAAACAGGGAGGAAAAAAAAGGGGGTGGGTGGTGGTCAATGAAAGAAGGGGGTGCCACTAACCAGTCACCCAACCATGTCCGGGGAGGGGCCTCCCGAGACGGCCCTCTTCCAGGTGACTAAGCCACCAGCTCCGCATACTCCTCAGAATAGACAAACTTGTGCCAACAGAACCATTTCTTGAGAAATTTCTCACACAGGACCTTCTCTGTGGCCACCAAGTCCTCCATTGAATTAATGTCCGCCACTTTTTCCAACCAACCGGCAGCGGCTGTATCTGCTTCCACAACAGCGAGATACAGCTTTTCGCCGCTGTGAGCAGGAGAGGCAAGATGGATCGCCTATAGGTCTTGGTCGGAATCTCGTGATGATGCAGTAGAAAGAACCCGGGAGTCCGTCGTAGCTCCCTGTCAGTGAACTTCTGGGCTATGCGGTGGACCTCCCTCCAGAAGGAATGAAGGAGGCGGCAGGACCAAAAGATGTGAAGAAGTGAACCAGTGTCCTCCCCACATCTCCAGCAAAGATCCAAGCTCTGGGGAAACATCTTTTGGATCCTCTCTGGTGTGTAGTACCACTGGGTTAGCACCTTGAATCCCTAATCTTGATGTTTGGCGCAGAAAGGAGTTTTGTAAGAAAAAAGGAAGAGTCTGTCGACCTGTTTCTCAGTAAGTTGTATTCCCAGCTCCTGTTCCCATTTGGCAACAAATGGAGATCTAAAGTCTGGAGGCTGGGATAACAATAGTTGGTAAGTCTGGGAGATCGTATGTCGCATTGGAGACTGCTCCAGACATAATAGTTCAGAAGAGGTTAATCGCCTCCGGAAAGGCCTCCAGGGCAGGTAGAGAGCCAGCAAAATGAGCTACATGTAGTTTTTGCCAGAAGGGGAGGGCCTCAAGGGCCGGGTCATCCATAATTTGTTGCTTAGTCTTCCACTGACTTGGTAAGAAAATGTTGCACCTGTGATCTCTCAACCACTTTTAGTTCTTGAAATTTAGGGTCGTTGAGTCCAGGGCTGAAAGCCTGGTTGCCAACAATTGGTGTGAGCGGCGATGGGGTTGGTGCGATAGGAAAATCTCGGAATGCCTTCTGGGCTAACCGCCACGTCTCCCCCACCGGAGGGTGATCCAGAATCCTTTGCGGTAAGGACCTCTGGCACCAAGGCACCGCCTTCAACTTGATCCCCGCACCCCTTGTTACCAATCCAGGACATGGGTCAGATGGCAAGCCAATTGGTAGAGGTTAGCATCTAACAATGCCATGCCACCTAGCAATTTTGGAAGTCGCAGAATAGATTGGGCTAGCCGAGGGTATTTCTGGACCCCATGGAAGGTGACAAAAGCTTGGTTTATTGCTCTAAGGAAGGCGCCATGAACCTGTACCTGAGTACCTGAAAGTGATACAACAACCGAGGCATAACGTTCATTTTTACTATGCCACAGCACACAAACCAGGAGAACAGGCCATGCTGCCAGTCCTGGAGGTTCTTCTTTATAGTTGTCAAAAGGAGGGGGGGGGGGGTTAAGAGAAAAAATCTCTTCCACCTTTCAGGGCAAAAGGATACCCAAATACTTAATGTAAGATAAAGCCAACTTAAAGGGAAAGTCCACCCGGAGCAGTGCAGCTAAGGCAGTCAGCAGAGACACATCCAGCGCCTCTGATTTCTGATAATTGATGCGGAAAAAAGAGAGCTCCTCATAGATCCTCAGTTCCAAAAGAAGGTTTGGGATAGATACCAAGGGCTTAGTCAGGAAGAACAACAAGTCATCCGCCAACGCGGCAATTTTGGGGGAACGTCTAATCGATGGCCCGAGATATTTGGGTACAGGCCTACACAGCGGAGAGTCTCAGCCAGGAAGGGCCAGCTCACTCTGTTGAACGCCTTCTCGGCATCGGTTGAGAGAAGCAGCAACGGTTTCTTCCGTGTCTGGACAGCTTGAATGAAATGAATTGCCTTGGTAGTGTTATCTCGAGCCTCCCTCGTAGGGACAAACCCAACCTGGTCGGAGTGGATCAATTGTGGGATCGGGTCCATCAGGCGTATGGAAAGGAATTTGGTGAATATTTTTAGATCCACATTTAGAAGAGAGTTTGGCCGATTTTGGCAATATAATGGATCCTTTCCATCTTTCGGAATCACTGTAATGTGTACCCGCAGTGTGTCTTTCCCAGGAGGATAGTCCCTTCCCCCGCCGCATTGTATGCGGACAGAAAATGAGGATTTAAAAGGTCCCCAAAGGTCTTATAATAGAGCAGGGAGTACCTATCTGAGCCCGGGGCCTTGCCCATCTGCATTCGAGCCAATGCCAGGGCCACTTCGCCTGTGATAGGTGTGCTGGGTGAGATATAATATATATATAGAATAATTCTATTTTTTTTATTTTCTATTCTATTATTTTCTAATATATTAATTTCTTTTCCATTCTATCCCTTTTTTTTTAATCCAATTTTTTTCTATTCTTTTATTTTCTATTCTGTTCTGTTTTACACTATTATATTCTATTCTTTTATTTACTATTCTATTCTTTTCTATTCTGTCCCTTTTTTTCTATTCTTTTATGTTGTATTTTGTTCTATTTTACTCTATTATATTCTTTTCTTTTCTTTTTTATTCTATTCTTTTCTATTCTATTCCTTTATTTTCTATTCTTTTTTTTTCTATTCTTTTATTTTGTACTTTGTTCTGTTTTACTCTATTATATTATTTTCTTTTATTTTCTATTCTATTATTTTCTATTCTATCCCTTTATTTTCTATTCATTTTTTTTCTATTCTTTTACTTTGTATTCTGTTCTGTTTTACACTATTATATGCTATTATTTTATTTTCTATTCTATTATATTCTTTTCTATTCCTTTATTGTCTATTCATTTTTTTTCTATTCTTTTATTTTCTATTTTGTTCTGTTTTACTCTAATATATTCTTTTCTTTTCTTTTATATTCTATTTTTTCTATTCTATTCTATTATTTTATATTACATCCCTTTATTTTATATTCTATTTTTTCTATTGTTTTGTTTTATATTCTGTTCTGTTTTATTCTATTCTTTTCTTTTCTATTCTATTCTATTCTTTTCTATTCTATCATTTTATTTTCTATTCTTTTATTTTCTATTTTATTATGTTCTTTCCTTGTCTACCCCTTTATTTTCTATTCTATTTTTTTATGTTCTTTTATTTTCTATTCTGTTCTGTTTTACTCTATTATATTCTATTCTTTTATTTTCTATTCTATTCTTTTCTATTCTTTTTTTTTTTTTAATTATTTTTATTTCAGATTTTTTGAGACAAACAATACAATAAAACTTGGTTGCAACAGTTCATCGGTACCACAACAGAATAAATGAACATCGATTAGTGTGAATTGCCCAGATAAATGACTATTATTTTCTATTCTATTCTTTTCTATTTTATGCCTTTATTTTCTATTCTATTTTATTCTCTTATGAAATTCGAATTCGATTCGAAAAACTATCCAAATTTTGTTCAAAATTTTTGCTTCCTTATTTGGGATTTGTTTAAATATGTTACTTTTGTAATTCAGAAATTTGGATACATCCGAATTCCAAAATAACGCAAAATTTGTCCAAATTTCGATTCGGAACAAAACGAACCGCACGTTTCTATAAAACAGCAAAGAGCCCGTTGTCCGAAGTTTGGGATCCTTCCTGGCTCTGCTACAAATGTATCTTTTGTTTTATCTTGCTGACAAATGGGCTTTTAAAAAAAAGTTTTTAATTAAAAATTTAAATGTTAAATGTTTAAAATAAATAAAATGTCTAGATCCCAACTCCACCCAAATAGTTTATTTCATTTTGGGTAGAATCAGAAGCTTTATTCCCGTCTGTGTTCCTGTTGGGGGGGATTTTCCCTCCTTTTGGATGACAGTGGTCACCTGGACAGGAAGTGAGGGTGAATTTTACAGCGGGAACACCTCCAGCAATAAATGCTCAGCTTTTCTTAAAGCCCTTTTACCACCCTGGAATAAAGATGAAGTTCTGTCCGGAGTCAGCAATGAAGACACTTACCGATTGCGTTCCACTTCCAGGATGAGTCTCCTTCCTTCCGATGTGACCAGGATCTCTCCCCGCTCCGGACTCAGCTGCCGAGAGAAGAGAATGCCAACCAAATTTACAACAAGGCTTAAAGTCATTAAACAATGAATAAAAAAAACAAAACAAACATATATATATTATTTGGGATCCGTTTTAATATCTTTATATTTTAAGGTCCCATTCACACCTGAACGTAGAGTTCCCGCTCATGTTTTTTTGGCGCTTCTTTCGAGCATTAATGCTCATTGTGAAAACACTGTTTTTATGTTAGTTTTTTTGTAAAATGTTAATTTATTGTATAAAAAAAAAGACAACAACATACACCCAAAAAAAAGAAACAGAACACACAAAAAATGTATCTTTTATTTATGTTATAGTTACAGTGGGGGGGAAATAATTATTTGATCCCCTGCAGATTTTGTATGTTTGCCTTTTTACAAAGAAATGAAGGGTCTATAATTTTTTTATCATAGGTGTATTTTATATGATAGGAGACAGAATATCAGTCAAAAATCCAGAAAAACACATGATACAAATGTTATAAATTGAGTTGCAGTTCACTGAGTAAAATAAGTATTTGATTCTCCTACCAACCAACAATAATTCTGGCTCCCAACAGACTGGCTACAGTATGTACTCATGTGGTACACAGATTAGTCCTATCAATGTAAGAAGGTGCTCCTAACGACAACTCGTTATGTGTATAAAGGACACCTGTCCACAGAATCTCTTTCTTCCATCCCAAACCTCACCATCATGGGCAACACCAAAGATCTGTCAAAGGACATCAGGGACAAGATTGTAGACCTGCACAAGGCTGGAATGGGCTACAAGACCATCAGCAAGAAGCTTGGTGAGAAGGAGACAACTGTTGGAGCGATTATTCACAAATGGAAGAAATACAAAATAACCAGCAATCGCCCTCGGTCTGGAGCTCCATAAAAGGTTTTGCCTCATGGGGTAAAGATGATCATGAGAAAAGTGAGGGATCAGCTCCCACAGACTGGCTACAGTAGGTGCTCATGTGGTACACAGATTAGTCCTGCCAATGTAAGAAGGAGCTCCTAACGACAACTCGCTATGTGTATAAAAGACACCTGTCCACAGAATCTCTCTCTTCCATTCAAACCTCACCATCATGGGCAAGACCAAAGAGCTGTCAGAGGACATCAGGGACAAGATTGTAGACCTGCACAAGGCTGGAATGGGCTACAAGACCATCAGCAAGAGGGATTATTCGCAAATGGAAGGAACACAAAGTAACCATCAATCGCCCTCGGTCTGGTGCTCCATGCAAGATTTCGCATCATGGGGTAAGGATGATCATGAGAAAAGTGAGGGATCAGCCCAGAACTATATGGGAGGAGCTTATGAATCATCTCAAGGCAGTTGGGACCACAGTCACCAAATAAACCATTGGTAATACACCATGGATTGAAATCCTGCAGCACCCACAAGGTCCACCTCCTCAAGAAGGCTCATGTACAGGTCCGTCTGAAGTTTGCCAATAAATATCTAAATGATTCAGAGAAGGATTGTGAGAAAGTGCTGTGGTCAGATGAGACCACAATTGAGCTCGTTGGCATTAACTCGACTGGCCGTGTTTGGAGGAAGAAAAATGCTAACTCTGACCCTAAGAACACCATCCCTACAGTCAAGCATGGAGGTGAAAACATCATACTTTGGGGCTGTTTCTCTTTTAAAAGTACAGGCTGACTTTGCCGCATTGAGGGGCTAATGGACGTCAGCCAGGCAAGTCTTTAAAAGAAACACAGCAGAGAATCTTCAGATATGTTGACCAAGGCAAAGGCATGGGAGGAATGAGCCAAGCAGTTTAAATAGCCAGAAGGGGCTGGCTGACGAGCAGGAAATGATCATAAGGCGAGGCACTGTGTGGAACGATGAGTGCTGGCAATTAGCCAACAGCTGAGCACTGAGAAGGAGGGGTGGGGCCCAGCCCTGACATGAGGACCCAGATAAAGAAAGCCATGTGTTTCGCCTGTTCTCGCTGATCTGAAAACCCTGATAAACCACTGACCAGACCTCATCTGCACAAGGAGTGAGGGGTGAGACCAGTGACCAGACCTCGTCTGTACAATGAATGATGGATGCCACCACTGACCAGACCTCGTCAGTACAATGACTGAGGGGTGCGACCACTGACCAGACCTCGTCTGTACAATGACTGAGGGGTGCGACCACTGACCAGACCTCGTCTGTACAATGACTGAGGGGTGCGACCACTGACCAGACCTCGTCTGTACAATCAGTGAGGAATGCGACCACTGACCAGACCTTGTCTGTACAATGACTGAGGGGTGCCACCACTGACCAGACCTCGTCTGTACAATGAGTGAGAATGCCACCACTGACCAGACCTTGTCTGTACAATGACTGAGGGGTGCCACCACTGACCAGACCTCGTCTGTACAATGAACGAGGGGTGCGACCACTGACCAGACCTTGTCTGTACATTGACTGAGGGGTGCGAACCACTGACCAGACCTCATCTATACAATGAATGAGGGGTGCGACCACTGACCAGACAGCGGCCATACAAGGGCCTGGCCACCAATTTTCCAAAGCGTTACGCCGCAGTTCCCCCTGAGGCCATCTGCCTTCCCTTGTTCCTATTTTTGGAGATCTGTGACTATTTATACATTGAAGTGTGAATGAAATGCAGGAATAACAGTGACTTCCCACAATCCCGCGGTAAAAATAAACGCTTCTCTCTCTCTCTCTCCCCCTCGCTATTCAGAGAGTGTCTTGTTTTCTGTACTATTCTAGGCACCAGATGGCAGAGATTATCCAGTCTGTCTGGGTTGTGTGACAATATCAAGGCCCCCCCACCACCACCACCACCTGTAATACGAGACTTCCACACAGCCAAGAACCCGGGATGGTCTGAGGACATGCCATGGGAAACGTGCCGTATCTGTAAGGGTTCTCGGCTTCATGCGGCGTCTGGGTGCCACAGGGGGTTCCCGGGGGAGGGTCACGCTCATATCGATATAATGAAGCCGACGTCTTGAAGACATCAGGCATTAAGGGTCCATTTACGTTTGTTATGCGCTAAAACATGTGTATTAATATGCGTTATGTCGCGTCTTAGCATGCCATTGGAAATAATGGGCTGCTGATGGACCAGAATGTCCCCCAAAAAAAATTGCGCGCATTAAAAAACTTGTGAGGCAACGTGCTATAATGCACTATGGCCCGATGCAGGATGCTGCCGGAGTCCATTGGGATGGCATTCAATATAAACGACAACTTACAGTAGCATATAGCATAGTTGCCAACATTCTCAAAACATTTTTTAGGGACGCTTTTGTATGTAGGCGGGAGTATTATTTTAAATGAGGGGTGGGGCATTCATTTGTAGGCGTGGTCTAGCGAGAGTGAAAAATGTGGAGCACGAAGCGCGCCGTGGTGAAAAACTATGCTAAATATTGGACGTGGCTTCAAAGGGGTGCAGGTAAATAGAGTCTGAGAGGACTTACATAGTAAAGAATGTGAAGGGAGAAGGAAAAAAAGAAAGAAAGAAAGAGGGGTGGAAGGGAGGGAAAGAGAAAGAAAGAACAAAAGAGGGGTGGAGGGAGGGGAAGAGAAAGAAAGAACGAAAGAGGGGGGGAGGGAGGAGGAGAAGAAAAGAAAGGAACGAAGAGGGGTGGAGGGAAAGAGAAAGAAAGAAAGAAAGAAAGAAAGAAAGAAAGAAAGAAAGAAAGAAAGAAAGAAAGAAAGAAAGAAAGAAAGAAAGAAAGAAAGAAAGAAAGAAAGAAAGAATG
>JBBGZY010003846.1:0-39640 GCA_037952925.1 Lithobates clamitans | reverse complement strand
CATTCTTGGCATATTTCACTAAACAAGGTAGTATGAAATTCCTGTCTGTATCCAGCCATCTCTCCATCCTCATAAGCGGTTCTATATATATAATATATGATGATAGAAGGTCGGAAGAACCTGCCGGGGAAGCGCGAGCTCCAGAACAGGTTGAGTCACCTGACAAAAGATATTTAAAGTTCTCTGTATTAAAAGGAGAGGACGCCACCACCGCCGCCAGCTCAGACTAATAAACCCAGATCTGGAAACTGGATCCAACAAGGAGATATAATAAGATAAAATAATTAGGAACTGTATTCAATTATATCCTAGAGCCCCGGGGGAAGAGGGAGGGTTTCTGGGCTACGGTGGTATGTGCTCCGCTAGGCTATTGAAGGGCTCGGGACAAAACCTGTATGGCTCATATACCACCGACCACCAACAACCCATCAAAGGCATAACGCAGGGCTAGGCAACCTCATCGCTTTAGTTGTTGTGGAACTACAAGTTCCATAAAGAAGTTACAAAGTTGAGAGCTGCAGGCATGATCCCCAGAGCCATGATATTCCTCTGATCTGGAGATTGAAGTGCAACACCAAAGGGTAAGAATCCCGAAAGATTATTCCATGTATTAATGGGGTATGGCATCCAGCATGTTTTGGGGGTCCAACCTTAAATCTGGGCTAAAATATATGACTGACTCCAAGCTGGAAGCAAGTAAAATACATTTCTACAATTTTATTTCCACCTTTAGATCATATTTTAGCCCCAATGAAGGGGGCGATGTAGACCCCCCAAAATGTGTTGGCTGCTATACTCCATTAATGCTTAGATTAAACATCACGCTGGATTCTTACCCTCTGGTGTGGCACTTCAATCTCCGGATCAGAATTTGGCATAAATAACCCAGGCTTACTGTAGTAACACCTTGGTTTACAGACGCTACCTACCTACTAATTAGGGCTGAAACAACTAATTGATTATGAAATTAATCAATTACTATTTTCATAATCGATCAGCCAGCCGATTAGTTGGCCTGCATACAGAATGCTTTATTTGATTTACATATCAAGAAATACAGTGCAGCATACATACAGCTCAGTACATCATCCATACATGTCAGTAAGTGTCTGAGAACTTGTGAATGTGTGAGGAGCAATGCCTCCTGGGACATGTAGTCCTGGGCAGGAAGTGAGTGGTTCTAAAGGCGGAAGTTTTTTTTTACTTTGCTATAGGGGCACTCTATACTGTACTTAACGCACAGCAAAAAGCACTGTAGAAACAGATCAAAAGCAAACTGCATAGGTGTGTACCGATCCTTATGCTGGCCACAAGGAAATATTCATATGAAAAATCTTTGTACATGAATGAAAGAATGTTGTTTGAAATTTTCACTTGCTTTTAACATTCTGTTTTAAAATGAATGTAATTTCTGAACGAAAACCACATACACTGTCTGAAAATTCCTTTGACCAAGCAGTTTTCTATTATTTCTAAATTTTCCTGTCACTGTGGTTGAAAACGAACGGCGATTTGACCCCACTAATGATTAGTAAATCAAACGAACGTTCCTAAATAGGAAGTAAAGGCAGGAAGAAGAAAAAAAAAATAAACACCCTGTAAGGCAAAGGCATAATGAGCTAGTACGCATAACTTACCTGAGATGGAAGCCCCCGAAGCGACCCTCGTTCTTCTCCTTCATCGCCACCATCTATCCCGGAGAGACTTCCAGGTATCGCGTCACCGGCGCTGTGACTGGCCGGAGCCGCGATGACGTCACTCCTGTGCATGTGCGAGGGAGCTGCCAATAACGGCATGATCGCCATTAGCAGAGGCATGCTCAGTGCGCTGCTGTCTACGGCGCATGCGCCGTAGACATCGGTGCCAGTCTTTTGAAAATATCTCCTAAACCGTGCAGGTTTGGGAGATATTTGTTGCACCTACAGGTAAGCCTTAATCTAGGCTTACCTGTAGGTAAAAGTGGTCCCAGAGGGTTTACAACCACTTTAAAATGATTTTTTTTTTTTTAAAGGAAGACATTGTTTTTGTATGTCCAGCATATAATATATTACAGTTCTGTTTGAAAATCTGCAAAACGGTCTAAATTTTTTTTTCTTTAAAAAAAAAAAATAGATCCGAGTCCGACGATATTTACCAGATTCAACCTCCAATAGTATATATCTCCTCTAATAGTACATACAGTATATATCTCTTCTGTCTTAGAGATTTTGCGCTCTAACCATATAGTTGGTTATTTATATTTACCACTGCATGGAGATATTTAAGAATAAAATGCCTTTTTTTAAACTTTACATATTAACTAAATTATATACCACACTTTTAAGGTTATTAACCGATTAATCGAAACAATAAATCGATTATGAAAATAATTGTTAGTTGAAGCTACTACTACTAATCAGATGCCCCGCAGGGCTATACCAGTGACATCAATTTGTACACAAGGCTATAACCCTGCTCTAGGTTTCAGCACCATCTACCTACCCCCAGAGGCATTATGGGAGTTATAATGTCATCCCAACTGGAGTGTCCAGGTCATCTACCCCTGCTATACAGCACATGCACAATGAAAGGCCTCACTCTCTTCTATAGAATATTGAATGGAGAGAGAGAGAGAGAGAGAGAGAGAGAGAGAGAGAGAGAGAGAGAGAGAGAGAGAGAGAGAGAGAGAGAGAGAGAGAGAGAGAGAGAGAGAGAGAGAGAGAGAGAGAGAGAGAGAGAGAGAGAGAGAGAGAGAGAGAGAGAGAGAGAGAGAGAGAGAGAGAGAGAGAGAGAGAGAGAGAGAGAGAGAGAGAGAGAGAGAGAGAGAGAGAGAGAGAGAGAGAGAGAGAGAGAGAGAGAGAGAGAGAGAGAGAGAGAGAGAGAGAGAGAGAGAGAGAGAGAGAGAGAGAGAGAGAGAGAGAGAGAGAGAGAGAGAGAGAGAGAGAGAGAGAGAGAGAGAGAGAGAGAGAGAATCTTTGGCGGCTTCTCTCATCCTTAATTTATTCCTTTTTTCCACTTCGGTTTTGTGCACTTGTTCCCCCCTCCTTTTGAGTTTCTCCACTGAAGTCAATGGAAACTAAAATAATTTGTTCCACGTTGACTTCAATGGCAAGCAATACCGCATTCGGCCAGAGGTGGGGGGGGGGCGCCGGAGAGCCTCGGAAACGGCCGGAGGACACCTCAGCTGACCTCGGCAAACCTCAGAAAGACTCCGTTCCCGGGGTTTGCCGAGGTCAGTCGAGCGCTGTCCTCGGGCCTTTCCGCGCATTTACGAACGGCTGCGATTGGCTCCAGGGCCCCCCCCCACCTCAGGCCAAACGCGGTACTGCACACGCTTAAGCCTGAATCATGCTCGTTTTGTGAGACAACACTCGCAAACCGAGTTACGATTAAAAAAAAAACGCTCGTTAACTGCGTTACTCGCAATTCGAGGTTCCACTGTATGTCCAAATTGGGCCCAAGTAGCCATTTTCCCTCCCTGGTGTCATGTGACTTGTTAGTGTTACAAGGTCTCAGGTGTGAATGGGGAGCAGGTGTGTTAAATTTGGTGTTATCGCTCTCACTCTCACATACTGGTCACTGGAAGTTCAACATGGCACCTCATGGTAAAGAACTCTCTGAGGATCTGAAAAAAAGAATTATTGCTCTACATAAAGAAGGCCTAGGCTATAAGAAGATTGCTAAGACCCTGAAACTGAGCTGCAACACGGTGGTCAAGACCATACAGCAGTTTAACAGGACAGGTCCACTCAGAACAGGCCTAGTCATGGTCAACCAAAGAAGTTGAGTGCACGTGCTCAGAGTCATATCCAAAAGTTGTCTTTGGGAAATAGATGTATGAGTGCTGCCAGCATTGCTGCAGAAGTTGAAGGGGTGGGGGAATCAGCCTGTCAGTGCTCAGACCATACGCCGCACACTGCATCAAATTGGTCTGCATGGCTGTCATCCCAGAAGGCCCGCAAACAGTTTGCTGAAGACAAGCAGACTAAGGACATGGATTACTGGAACCATGTCCTGTGGTCTGATGAGACCGAGATAAACTTATTTGGTTCAGATGGTGTCAAGCGTGTGTGGCGGCAACCAGGTGAGGAGTACAAAGACAAGTGTGTCTTGCCTACAGACAAGCATGGTGGTGGGCGTGTCATGGTCTGGGGATGCATGAGTGCTGCTGGTACTGGGGAGCTACAGTTCATTGAGGGAACCATGAATGCCAACATGTACTGTGACATACTGAAGCACAGCATGATCTCCTCCCTTCGGAGACTGGGCCGCAGGGCAGTATTCCAACATGATAATGACCCCAAACATACCTCCAAGACGACCACTGCCTTGCTAAAGAAGCTGAGGGTAAAGGTGGTGGACTGGCCAAGCATGTCTCCAGACCTAAACCCTATTGAGCATCTGTGGGACATCCTCAAGCCAGCTCTGTGATGTCATCATGGAGGAGTGGAAGAGGACTCCAGTGACAACCTGTGAAGCTCTGGTGAACTCCATGCCCATGAGGGTTAAGGCAGTGCTGGAAAATAATGGTGGCCACACAAAATATTAACACTTTGGGCCCAATTTGGACATTTTCACTTAGGGGTGTACTCACTTTTGTTGCCAGCGGTTTAGACATTAATGGCTGTGTGTTGAGTTATTTTGAGGGGACAGAAAATTTACACTGTTATACAATCTGTACACTCAGTACTTCACATTGTAGCAAAGTGTCATTTCTTCAGTGTTGTCACATGAAAAGATAGAATAAAATATTTACAAAAATGTGACTGAGGGGTGTACTCACTTTTGTGAGAATATATATATATATATATATATATATATATATATATATATATATATATATATATATATATATATATATATATATATATATATATATAGCCAGTTTTCTAATTTAGATAAACCTACTAGACCCCATAGCCAAGTCCTGACCATTTACAGCAATACAGCTTGGTCAAAACAGACTGGAGATGAGGCTACAACAGCTCACAGATGAGGTCATCTCTGTGCTCTCTCCCTCATTCGGCAAGCTGCATTTATTACATTCACAGCACTGTGCAATGCGGTAACACATGATTGGATGACAGCACCAGCCCCACCTCTCCCAGTCTGACTGCTGATGCACAGGGAATAACAAAAAGCTAATATAAAAACAGAAGAACGTACTATAAAAAAAAAAACCTTTACACATCTTTTCTGTAAAAAAAAAAAAACAAAAAAAAAAAAAAACACCCTTTAGGCTGGGTTCACACTGGTGCGACACGACAGCCGTCCTACTTTGGATCCGACTTTGCCCTGCGACATGAAGCCGGCATGTGTCCGACTTTCAATGAACGGGGATCCGACTTGGATCCCCGCCAATGCCCGACACTGTGTTTGGTATGAATCTTTAGGGGAACTCCGCGCCAAATTTTAAATAAAAATCCGGCATGGGTTCCCCCTCCAAGAGCATACCAGGCCCTTGGGTCTGGTATGGACCTTGAGGGGAACCCCCTACGCCGAAAAAACGGCGTGGGGGGTCCCCCCCAATCCATACCAGACCCTTATCCGAGCACGCAGCCCGGCCGGACAGGAATGGGGGTGGGGACGGGCGAGCGCCCCCCCCCCTCCTGAACCGTACCAGGCCGCATGCCCTCAACATGGGGGGTTGTTGCCTTTGGGGGAGGGGGGCGCGCTGCGGCCCCCCACCCCAAAGCACCTTGTCCCCATGTTGATGAGGACAAGGGCCTCTTCCCGACAACCCTGGCCGTTGGTTGTCGGGGTCTGCGGGCGGGGGGCTTATCGGAATCCGGGAGCCCCCTTTAATAAGGGGGCCCCCAGATCCCGGCCCCCCACCCTATGTGAATTGAGTATGGGGTACATGGTACCCCTACTCATTCACCTAGGGAAAAAGTGTCAATTTAAAAAAAAAAAAACACTACACAGATTTTTTAAAGTATTTTATTAGACAGCTCCGGGGGTCTTCTTCCGACTTCGGGGGTCTCTCCGGTTCTTCTCCGCGCTCTCCGGGTCTTCTGCCGGGCTCCTCCGCTCTCTTCTGCTCTTTTGCCGCTCTTTTGCTTAAGCAGAGGAGTCCGGTCTTCAGTCTTCGGTCTTCTGCCCTCTTCTCTTCTCCTGATGTTGACACGACGCTCTCTCCGGCTAGAATGCTCTCTGTGCGCTCTGCTCTGACTTATATAGGCGGTGACCCCGCCCCCTTATCCCGTCACAGTCCCTGGGCATGCTGGGACTGTGACGTTTTAGGGGGCGTGGTCATCACCCGATGACCACGCCCCCCGTATGCCGTCATAGTCCCAGCATGCCCAGGGACTGTGACGGGATAAGGGGGCGGGGTCACCGCCTATATAAGTCAGAGCAGAGCGCACAGAGAGCATTCTAGCCCCAGAGAGCGTCGTGTCAACATCAGGAGAAGAGGGCAGAAGGCAGAAGATTGAAGACCAGGCTCCTCCGCTTTAGCAAAAGAGCGGCAAAAGAGCAGAAGAGAGCGGAGGAGCCTGGCAGAAGATCCGGAGAGCGTGGAGAAGAACCGGAGAGACCCCCGAAGAGAAGAAGACAGCAGACCGGGCTCCTCCTCTTAAGCAAAAGAGCGGCAAAAGAGCAGAAGAGAGAGGAGGAGCCCGGCAGAAGACCCGGAGAGCGCGGAGAAGAACCGGAGAGACCCCCGAAGTCGGAAGAAGACCCCCGGAGCTGTCTAATAAAATGCTTTAAAAATCTGTGTAGTGTTTTTTTTTTAAATGACACTTTTTTCCTAGGTGAATGGGTAGGGGTACGCTGTACCCCATACTCATTCACATAGGGTGGGGGGCCGGATCTGGGGGCCCCCTTATTAAAGGGGGCTCCCGGATTCCGATAAGTCCCCGCCCGCAGACCCCGACAACCAACGGCCAGGGTTGTCGGGAAGAGGCCCTTGTCCTCATCAACATGGGGACAAGGTGCTTTGGGGTGGGGGGCCACACTGCGCCCCCCATGCCCCAAAGCACCCCCCCATGTTGAGGGCATGCGGCCTGGTACGGTCCAGGAGGGGGGGGGCCGCCAGCTCGTCCCCACCCCTATTCCTGACCGGCTGGGCTGCGTGCTCGGATAAGGGTCTGGTATGGATTTTAGGGGGGACCCCACGCCGATTTTTTGGCGTAGGGGTTCCCCTTAGATCCATACCAGACCTAAGGGCCTGGTATGCTCTTGGAGGGGGAACCCATGCCGGATTTTTATTTAAAATTTGGCGCGGAGTTCCCCCTCAAGATCATCTGAGCACAAGTCGCGTGCCGAAGTCGGATCACGCAAGACGGCAATCCGACTTTGATCCGACTTCAATGATAGTCAATAGGCTGAAGTAGGATCAAAGTCGGACCAAAGTAGTACAGGGAGCATTTCTAAAGTCGGAACGACTTGTGTCGGACCAGTTAGGACGGCTCCCATAGGGAAACATTACATTTCACACGTCATGCGACATGAGCTCCCAATGTCGGAGCGTTTGTCGGACCAGTGTGAACCCAGCCTTACACCTGAACGACAGACACATGGTCACTGAGATTTTCCAGCATTCTCACATATTTTTCCTATTACTGGGTAATTAAACTTTACCAACCCCAGTTGTTGTAGGTAATGCTTGGCTCTGTCACATGCCGCTTGTAAATACCATGGCATGTGTCCTTAGGCCCGTGGCAGCCACTGTGGATATCAAACCTTCAACATTAGTGAGCCGTCTAGGTCCAGGTTAACAAGTTACATTAGTATTTTACAAGGATGTCATTTTAGTACAACAAATTATATATCTATAAATGAGTAATGCTGTGAGGTGAGATGGGCGGCTGTCACACGTATAGTCTACAATTGTACTCCATACATGTGACCTGAGAACAATGCACAGGTCTTATATAACCTCTGATCAGTCTCTGTAGGGCCT
Source organism: Lithobates clamitans (assembly GCA_037952925.1). Classification (NCBI taxonomy): domain Eukaryota; kingdom Metazoa; phylum Chordata; class Amphibia; order Anura; family Ranidae; genus Lithobates; species Lithobates clamitans. The sequence goes on along the minus strand of JBBGZY010003846.1, from coordinate 31,758 downwards.
CTTCGAAGTAAATACCACTTTTTTAGTGATTTGAACACGGGTGCATTGTAGTCTATGGAACAATTCTCACAGCTGTGTAATAATCAGTAATAATACGGGGAACGTACACCTGCCCAAATGTCACATTGGGAGCCGCAGCTGTGTGGATTTCCATTGCAGGGATGAGATCTGACACTTTAATGTTGGGGGGAAAAAAAACAAGCAGTACGAAAAACGCACAGCACACAACCAGCCAGAGGCGGCACTCTGCGAACCTGCAGCGTAAAATTCTTTGGCTAGTGTGAACCTTTTCTAAGGGCCCGTTCACACCATATCACACAGAAAAACGCACTGAAAACGCATGTGCATTGATGTGCGTATGCGTTTTCTTGCACGTTGGCATGCTTTTTAACGTCATCCGTTTTGAAGGTACTGGTGCCTGGCAGGGTTGAAATCTCACTTCTTTACTTTCAGTTGCGTTTATCTATACTGCATATTAAAAATCTAAGCGCAGGCGTTATTGTGTATTTTTTATTATTGAACAAAGCGCAATGCAAAGCACATCTACACAGCGCTGTGGTGTAAATACGGCACCGTTGTTCTCTATGTTTGCTTACAGTGACCTATGTTGATCCCAGGGTGGATATAAATCAATGATTAAAAAAAAAAAAATCTGATTTTTTTTTTTTTTTTTTTTATCAAATTTATTTTCATAAAATGGTTTTGGAGTAAAAATCTATCTAAAGATAGCTCAATTTCATGCTGAATAAACTAAGTTATGTAGCATTCAATGAATCCAAGCTGAGATAACATGCACTGCATTGATGCATTCACACAATGTCACAGTAATCATGAGATAAAACAAAGTTCAGGAATATTCCTTTATCCCATTGTTTTGCAAATCTGTGTACACTACAAACTGTATGACTGAATTGGTTCTGATATCGCTATTTTACTTACCTGACAGCTTATTATTCTAAATAGGAAACCTTCATTTTGTTCTCAAATATTAAAGCTTCTAACTACCAGCAGGAATAAGTCCTTACATTTAAAGAGCACCTGTCATTTCCCATCCATCATGGCAGCGCCTGTTAGCGGGCATCCACTCACCTGCTGCCGCCACGTCCCTCCCCTTGTTGTGTACCAGCCATCCCATTAAAGTAAATGGGACTGTTGGTGAGTCAACAGCGGGTCAGAGGAGGAGCCGCTGCGGGACAGAGATGACAGTTGCTCTTTAAAAATTATGATTTAAATGGAGTTGATTTAAATCAAGCATTTTTACTAGTGATATAAATTGTGATTTAAATCAAATCCACCCTGGTTGATTCAGAGCAGAAAAGTCACTGCACATGGTGTGAAAGGGCCCTAATCCTAGGTTCCTGCCTATGTGTTTTTAGTGTGTTTTGCAGTCTGCAGAAATGCACTGCAGTCCATTAAAAAAAAAAATTGCCAGCAAAAAAACAAAACAGCATGGGGTCCCCCAATCCATACCAAGCCCTTTGGGTCTGGTATGGATTTTGAGGGTAACCGCATGCCAAAATGTAAAAAAAAATAAAAAAATTAAAAAATGAATGGCGTGGGGAGTCTCCCCCAAAATCCATACCAGACCCTTATCTGAGCATGCAGCCCAGTAGGTCAGGAAAGAGAGGGGCCACATGCCCTGAACATGGGTGGTGCTTTGTTGGAGGCATGTGGCCTGGTATGGTTTCGGGGGGGGGAAATTTGGTTGACCCCTCCCTTTCCTGACCTGCATACTCGGATAAGGGTCTGGTATGGATTTTGGGGCAGACCCCACTGCATTTATTTTATTTTGCCGTGGGGTTTTCTTTAACAATCATACCGGACCCAAAGGGGCTGGTATGGATTGGGGGGGGGGGGGGCACGCCGTCTACCCTCCTAGCCCCCCCCCCCCCCCGAGTATTATATTGTCAGAAATTATTTTACATTCAGCTGTCAGCGGGGAATCCTGCTGACAGCTGATGACTCGTCGATTGTTAAGGACACAGTAGCTGGCTACTCCTTAACAATTGCTATTTACAGTTTGTTAAAAAGGAAGAAAAAAAAAAACAAAAAACACAAAAGGCATGAAAACTGCATGCATGAAAAACGCAATGTGAACCTAGGGTAAGAGATGATTTCTTCTCACTTTGGGGATATTTCCTCTCACTTCCTGTTGTACCTCCAGGATGGGAAGTAAAGAGAAATCTCCACAAGAGAATAACAAAAAAAAAAAAAGACATTATTTCTAACCCTTCCCTGCCAAAAGGAAGAACAGTTTTCCCTCCAGCATCTTCCTCTTCCAAGCCAGACCCGACATCAGCTCTGACACACAAGGTGCTACAGCAGCTCATGACAACTAATTACATAGATTTAGCTGACCTAATTACTGTTAATGATAATTGTAATTGCTTTTTTTGTGGGTCAGTGTGCTTTAAAAGATCCTAATTGCAAATGATAATCAAACCTGTAACAGGAGGTTAACTGGCACAAGTCCAACTTCAGGAAAAACGTTTCCCTTTGATTTGGACATAGCAGGGAAGGAATACGACCCCCAATATGTTTGTACTGCAGCCAACTCACTGCACAATGTTTGGAGATGTCAGTATAGTAATATCTCAGGAGATCACAGGTGACCTTCCACACTCAACAACACACAGCAAATGATGGGGGGCAAATATCCACCTTTTAAGGAGGAGTGTACTTTTATAATAGTATATTGTAAGCCAAAAATGTTTTACTTTTTGGACATAAAGAGGATGAGATTTTTTTATTTTTACTCTGTGGGTTTCATTGGGGAGATTTCGCTTCACTTCCCATCCTGGGGAAACAGGAAGTTTGAGAGAATATTTTTCCTAATGGATAGATCAGTGATGGCGAACATTGGCACCCCAGATGTTTTGGAACTACATTTCCCATGATACTAATGCACTCTGCAGTGTAGTTGAGCATCATGGGAAATGTAGTTTGACCAGCATCCACCCAACCCACATCTCCTGCAAATGGGTCACAGAGGCTTTAATGTACACAATTTTAACACACACACACACACACACACACAAGACGTTCCTCTGATGTACAAGGACAGAAATGGGAACATTCCAAATCACTTTTTATCCCCTAAAACACACATGTACGCAAATCACCATAGAGATCCTATGGGAAAAATATTCTGTACACTCCATACCTGCCAGAGATTGTCCCTCCCCCAGACAGCAGGTACACCCCTATCCAACCCGTCCACATATGACAGACCTTTACAACATATACACATAACAGATCGGTACACCTCCTATATACATATAATAGACCCCCCCCATACACATATCCCATTGACCTGTCCGCCCCATCCCCATATACTCGACCGGTCCGCCCCATCCCCATATATTCAACCTGTCCCCCCATTCACATATACTCAACCGGTCCGCCCCATCCCCATATACTCAACCTGTCCCCCCCCCATCCCCATACACCCACTCAATCTATACACGTATAATAGACCTGTTCACCCCCCATACATATAACAGGCACACCTCCTATATACTATACACACCCCATCTCCTTACACATGATAGACATGTACATCTCATATACAGATTATAGACCACCACATACACTTATAACAGATCTGTACACCTCCTATCAACATAGGATAGACCCCCCCATCCCCAAACACATACCATAGATCTTTATACCCCATATACATATAACAGACCACCTCCCACATATCATAAACATGTCCAAACCCCCCTCCATATACACAATAGACATACACCCCATATTAAATAGACATGTACACATCACCCTCCTATCATAGACGTGTACACACCCCATATACAGATCATACACCTGTACACACCCCATATACAGGAGATCATACACCTGTACACCCCATATACAGGAGATCATACACCTGTACACCCCATATACAGGAGCTCATACACCTGTACACACCCAATATACAGATCATACACCCCATATACAGGAGATCATACACCTGTACACCCCATATACAGGAGATCATACACCTGTACACCCCATATACAGGAGATCATACACCTGTACACCCCATATACAGGAGATCATACACCTGTACACCCCATATACAGGAGAACATACACCTGTACACCCCATATACAGGAGAACATACACCTGTACACCCCATATACAGGAGAACATACACCTGTACACCCCATATACAGGAGAACATACACCTGTACACCCCATATACAGAGATCATACACCTGTACACCCCATATACAGAGATCATACACCTGTACACCCCATATACAGAGATCATACACCTGTACACCCCATATACAGGAGCTCATACACCTGTACACCCCATATACAGGAGATCATACACCTGTACACCCCATATACAGAGATCATACACCTGTACACCCCATATACAGGAGAACATACACCTGTACACCCCATATACAGGAGAACATACACCTGTACACCCCATATACAGAGATCATACACCTGTACACCCCATATACAGAGATCATACACCTGTACACCCCATATACAGGAGCTCATACACCTGTACACCCCATATACAGGAGATCATACACCTGTACACCCCATATACAGAGATCATACACCTGTACACCCCATATACAGATCATACACCTGTACACACCCCATATACAGGAGATCATACACCTGTACACCCCATATACAGAGATCATACACCTGTACACCCCATATACAGATCATACACCTGTACACACCCCATATACAGGAGCTCATACACCTGTACACACCCCATATACAGATCATACACCTGTACACACCTACTTGCTCTCTGTGCCGCTCACATGTCTCCAGGGCTCAGTGTACACTTTAGACCTCCCCGGTACACGGCGGACCCCGCACTCCTCTCCCCCGGTACACGGCAGACACTCCTCTCCCCGGATCTCCTCCAGCCGCTCTTCTCGCACTCACTTCAATCTTCCCGGGAAAAACTGCTCCACCCAGCGGGGAGCACGGTGTACTGCACTCCTTAACGGCTGGACAAGCGCCCCCAGCGAGGAGAGATTGTCAACACCAAGCAAAAGAACAATTTGAAATAGCAGCAGTGGAGAAGCAAAGAATTGCTGCTTGCATGCATTTGCAGAGGGAAATTCTACCACCTTGTGGACAAATAGCAAAATGCAGAGTTAAAGTGTATATAAAGTCAGTCACTATGAATAATAGTGTAAGCTCACCTTTTCACAAAAAATAGTGGTGTCAGTGGCGGCTGGTGCTCAAAATTTTTTTTTTTTTTTTGGGGGGGGGGGGGGCGCAAACAAACTGAAAATAAACATCAAACGCAGCCACTGTGCCATCAAACGCAGCCACTGTGCCATCAAACGCAGCCACTGTGCCATCAAACGCAGCCACTGTGCCATCAAACGCAGCCACTGTGCCATCAAATGCTCCCACTGTGCCATCAAACGCTGCCACTGTGCCATCAAATTCTCCCACTGTGCCATCAAATGCTCCCACTGTGCCATCAAATGCTCCCACTGTGCCATCAAATGCTTCCACTGTGCCATCAAACAAAGCCACTGTGCCCATCGAATGCCACCACTGTGCCCATCAAACGCTGCCACTGTGCCCATCGGATGCCACCACAGTGCCCCCCCGCCGAGCAGTTTCCTCCATGTCCTCGATGTCTTCTCCCGTCCTCTCCTCCCGATGTCTTCTCCCATCCTCTCCTTTCCTAACACAGCTGAGTGAACTGCAAGCATTAAGCATGGTGCTCGCTGTTTACCTTTTTTGACACATATTAGAGCCTATGGCTCTAATCAGGTGCTTAAAAAAAATCCTGCTGCTGTAATTCAGGCACCCGGTGCCCGAAAAGGGGCCGGGCGCCTGAATAAGAGGTGGCAGCGGTGGCCATGGATAGATTCATGCAATGCATGAATCTATGTATTGGTGATAGAGGGGTGGCTGGAAAAATGGGGCAGTGCCCGTGCGCCCTTAGGGACGCACTGCCACTGGGTGGTGTGTATCTTCCTCCCTATGTACACGATCCTGAAACTGTCCTCCTTCCTGGACACTGACAGTCTTTGATAATCAAAAATGCAAAGCCCCTTAAGGACTAGGAACTCTCAGTCCCTAAGAAAGTAGCACAATTTATTGTAGGCTGCATACTAGAGTATCTCCAACTCCACTGTAGACAATGATCCCAGCTCTACTGCCTGCAGGAATTACCAGCCCACCTGGCTGCTTCTTCACCAGCCCATCCAGCTACTGCAAAGATCTCCCAGGGCAAGGGAAAGGAAAGGTTAAACACAATGCTGTCTTCCTGAAAGGCTTGCTACATGTGGCAGTCTCTCCCCTTGTGAATCCCTAGGTGTGCTGATGTACTCACACTGTTCTCCTTGCTCTCTGCTGCTCTTTAGGCAAGATTTTTTTCAAACCACACTGCTGTCAGGATCCTCCAAATCATGTCTGAGCTCCAGCCTGAGGCAGAGCCCCCCTCCCAGACACAGGGGCCATGACAGTCTCTTCAGCACTCCATCATCCACCTGACTCCCCAGCTGGCAGGGCTCAGCCACCCTGCCAGGCCCACTGCCTGGGGTTCGGCCAAACTCCCTCAAGTATGTAGATCAACTGTCCTGACTTCCGCCCACTAATTTCTAGAAGTTTTTTCAAACTTCCAGAACCAGGGGGAGGCACCAGAGACCTGCCTGTATGAGTCATCCAGCCTGACCTGCAGTAAACCCTGACCCAAGTTAACCATGAGTCAAAGCTGCGATTCTGCTCCATGACACTGCTAAGTGCCTGCTCCAGTGTTCAGATGCAACTGCAGAATTCTATGTATAGAACTGCTATCAACCTGCTATTGTCTTCAGTGAATATTGATATCCTAAACCCCCTGATGAACTGGAGTCCCCTTTTAATCTATATTGGTTCTCCTACTGAATCTTCGCCTGATACTCCTGTCTACAAAGTCCTGCTGGATTGTTCTAGTTGGCATCCCCAGTCCAGGTTTCTTCAAGTTGTCGCACGTTAACACACAATGGGTTAACTCCTCCTCTGGAACCCACAGGACCACCTCTTCCTTGCTAAATAAAAGAAATGACAGCCCCCTCCACAACTGAAGTGTTCTTCTTTTTTGGTCATGCTCCAGGCCACCTGTTGATCGCAGTTCGCAAGTACTTTATTTGCTGCAAGAATTTTTCCCCCTGTCACTTACCCCTCCTGGTGTTGGAAGACCCAGAATCTTGGAAGTAATACCTCCTTAAACTGGGTGCCCTCTGTGCTAAGGCACGGGCAATGTTGCTTAACCACTTGCCGCCCGCCCACCATCAAATGAAGGCTGCATTCTGGGTGGACGTCATATGATGGCCTCCCAAAACGACCGCTCTCGCGTGCCCCCGGGGGCGCGCAGAGCGGCAATATTGGCCGCGCCATGTTGCTAGGACACGACACGACCCCGATCTGTGTAAAGAGCCGTGGCTCTTTAACCATGTGATCGGCTGTGTCCAATCACAGCCGGTTACATGCAAACACGGAGATTGTATTGTATCATTTGTATTTGTATCATTTGTACACTTATTTTTGTTTTATTATGTCAATGATCAATTATTTGTTTACTGTATGTCTGATATATATTTATATTGTTACCACATATCCTCCCCACTAGATGGCAGCATCCACAAGGCACATAAAAAGGCTGTTTCCAGCCGAATCCCCTTAGCTTGAAAAAGGAGCGCGCACTGTACATATCTCCCTAGTGTGCATGCTCCGAAAAACATCGCTAGTACGTCCATGACGCCATCACGCCCTGCGCTGCCTTCCAGCCCTCTGCCATGGTCCCCAACTGCGCTCCAACTCTCGGTTTGTATCCCGCCTGAGCGCCAACGATTCCTGCTGGTCAGGATGCCAGTTCCACCTGGACCTGTGAGACGTGTTTGCTGCAGACAGCCTGGACGGTGATAGTGCGGTTCAATGGCTCTCTGGCTTACGCATGCATTTGTAAATGTGTGCAGATTAAACCCCTACTTTTAACGCATACTGTTAGACAGGTTGTTTGGTTGTCTGCGGGCTGGGGGTAAGTTAAGCTTGTTTTTTTCCATGGATTTATCCATGGCCCTGTTTGTACTCAATGGACCCTATTGTGCCTATATACAGATACCTCAAATGTGAGTTTTTAATGCACCTTTTTCATTAAATGTTACAGTCTTTACTGAGAGGCGCGTGTGTATTTCTCTCTGTTTTACATGTTTTCGCTCAAGTCAGTCGTACTTCAGAAGCGTTTAGGAGACTAAATCTTATAGGCCAGACTGCAAATTTACCAGATCACAGTGGAAGGGGCTTGAAGTTCCTTTTTACATGGAATAATCTCCAGATCAGGCTGCTAAACATCCGGAACGTCTTTTGATGGTGTGCACAACCAGTCTCTTCAAGTGGGAGCCAGGATAACCTCCTTCTGGAGGGTTTAGACGACAAACATCAAGGACCGGTGGGTCCCAAAAATAGTAAGGTGGGAGTACAATAGAGAATTCAAATAATTTCATTCATGACCAACAGATCACAAGAAGAAAAAATTCTTGTAAGATGACGTATAAGAAATTATACTGCAACAAGTCCAGTGCTGGTGCCACCAGAGGAACAGAATCTGGGGGTTTTCTCATAATTTTCTCTAGTACCCAAAGCATCAGGAGCCAGTGGCGGAACTTTCAGGGTCGCAGCAGTCGCACTTGCGACTGGGCCCTGCCGTTCTGCCGCTGTGGTGGGGGGGGGGGGGGCCAAGACCCGGCATCTCCCCCTGCACCTCTGGCTTTCAGTGTGGGATGCAGTGGGGGGAGTGGGAGGCAGAGATCGGCAGCTCTATGGTGCCCGTGGTGCTTGTAGTTCTTCTCCCGAGTGTATACAGTGGAGAGGGGAGGGGTCTCTGACCCGGGCATGTATCAGTTTCACTCTTCAGTGTACAAGTGGGTCGCTCTGCTTTTACACTCCTGCTGATAGCTGCCTGGGTCAGAGGCCCCTCCCTCTCCAGTGTATACACTCAGGAGGAGAACTACAAGCTACAAGGGGGCTCTGGGGACCCTGATATAAGGGGGGCTCTCTGGGGACCCTGATGTATGAGGGGGGCTCTCTGGGGACCCTGATGTAAGGGGGGGCTCTTTGGGGACCCGGATGTATGAGGGGGGCTCTCTGGGGACCCTAAAAAAAGGGGGGGCCCTTTGGGGACCCTGATGTGTGGGGGGCTCTCTGGGGACCCTGATGTAAGGGGGGCTCTCTGGGGACCTTGATGTAAGGGGGCGCTCTTTGGGGACCCTGATGTAAGGAGGGGGGTTCTCTGGGGACCCTGATCTAAGGGGGCTCTCTGGGGACACTGATGTATGAGGGGGGCTCTCTGGGGACCCTAAAATAAGGGGGGGCCCTTTGGGGACCCTGATGTGTGGGGGGCTCTCTGGGGACCCTGATGTAAGGGGGGCTCTCTGGGGACCTTGATGTAAGGGGGCGCTCTTTGGGGACCCTGATGTAAGGGGGCTCTCTGGGGACACTGATGTATGAGGGGGGCTCTCTGGGGACCCTGATGTAAGGGGGACTCTCTGGGGACCCTGATGTAAGGGGGGGCTTTCTGGGGACCCTGAAGTAAGGGGGGCTCTCTGGGGACCCTGATGTAAGGGGGGATCTTTGGGGACCCTGATGTAAGGAGGGGCTCTCTGGGGACCCCGATGTAAGGGGGGCTCTCTGAGGACCCTGATGTAAGGGGGGCTCTTTGGGGACCCTGGTGTATGAGGGGGGGGGCTCTCTGGGGACCCTGATGTAAGGTGGGGCTCTCTGGGGACCCTGATGTAAGGGGGGCTCTTTGGGGACCCTGATGTATGAAGGGAGGCTCTCTGGGGACCCTGATGTAAGGAGGGGGGCACTCTGGGGACCCTGGTGTAAGGGGGATCTATGGGAACCCTGATGTAAGAGGGCTCTCTGGGGACCCTAATGTAAGGGGGGCATTCTGGGGACCCTGGTGTATGAGGAGGGCTCTCTGGGGACCTGATGTATGAGGGGGGCTCTCTGGGGACCCTGGTGTAAGGGGGGACTTTCTGGGGACCCTGATGTAAGGGGGGCTCTCTGGGGACCTTGATGTAAGGAGGGCTCTCTGGGGACCCTGATGAGAGGGGGTGCTCTCTGGGGACCCTGATGTAAGGGGGTGCTCTCTGAGGGACCCTGATGTAAGGGGGGGCTCTCTGGGGACCCTGATGTAAAGATGGGGCTCTGGGGACCCTGATGTAAGGGGGGAGGCTCTTTGGGGACCCTGATGTAAGGGGGAGGCTCTCTGTGGGCCTTGATGTAGGGAGGGGCTCTCTAGGCACCCTGATGTAAGGGGAGGCTCTCCGGGGACCCTGATGTAAGGGGGGCTCTCTGGGGACCCTGATGTATGAGGGGGGCTCTTTGGGGACCCCGATGTAAGGGGGGCTTTCTGGGGACCCTGGTGTATGAGGGGGGCTCTCTGGGGACCCTGATATATGAGGGGGGGCTCTCTGGGGACCCTGATGTAAGGGGGGGTCTCTGGGGACCCTAATGTAAGGGGAGGCTCTCTGGGGACCCTGATGTAATGAGGGGAGGCTCTCTGTAAACCCTGATGTAGGGAGGGGCTCTCTGTGCACCCTGATGTAAGGGGAGGCTTTCCAGAGACCCTGATGTAAGGGGGGCTCTCTGGGGACCCTGATATATGGAGGGGCTCTCTGGGGATCCTGATGTAAGAGGGGCTCTTTGGGGACCCTAATGTAAGGGGGCTTTCTGGGGACCCTGATGCAAAGTGAGGCTCTCTGGGGACCCTGATGTAGGGAGGGGCTCTCTGGGGACCCTGATGTAAGGGGGGGCTCTCTGGGGACCCTGATGTAAGGGGGGGCTCTCTGGGGACCCTGATGTATGAGGGGGGCTCTTTGGGGACCCCAATGTAAGGGGGGCTTTCTGGGGACCCTGGTGTATGAGGGGGGCTCTCTGGGGACCCTGATGTAAGGGGGAGGCTCTCTGTGGACCCTGATGTAGGGAGGGGCTCTCTGTGCACCCTGATGTAAGGGGAGGCTTTAAAGAGACCCTGATGTAAGGGGGGCTCTCTGGGGACCCTGATATATGAAGGGGGGCTCTCTGGGGACCCTGATGTAAGGAGGGGGGCTCTCTGGGGACCCTGATGTAAGGGGGGGGGCTCTCTGGGGACCCTGATGTAAGGAGGGGTTCTCTGGGGACCCTGATGTAAGGGGGGGGGCTCTCTGGGGACCCTGATGTAAGGGGGGGCTCTCTGGGGACCCTGATGTATTAGGGGGGCTCTCTGGGGACCCTGATGTAAGGAGGGGGGCTCTCTGGGGACTCTGATGTAAGGGGGGGCTTTCTGGGGACCCTGATGTAAGGGGGGCTTTCTGGGGATCCTGATGTATGGTGGGCTCTCTGGGGACCCTGATGTAAGGGGGGCTCTCTGGGGACCCTGATGTAAGAAGGGGGCTCTCTGGGGACCCTGATGTGAGGGGTGAGGCCCTTTGGGGACCCTGATGAAGGAGGGGAGGCTCTCCTGGACCCTGATGTAGGGAGGGGCTCTCTGGGCGCCCTGATGTAAGGGGGGGCTTTCTGGGGACCCTGATGTAAGGGGGGCTCTCTGGAGTCCTGATGTAAGGGGGGCCCTCTGGGGACCCTGATATTTGGAGGAGGCTTTCTGGGGACCCTGATGTATGAGGGGGGCTCTCTGGGGAACCTGGTATAAGAGGGGCTCTTTGGGAACCCTGAATTAAGGGGGCTGTCTGGGGACCCTGAAGTAAGGGGGGCTCTCTGGAGCCCCTGATGTAAAGAGGGGCCCTCTGGGGACCCTGATGTAAGGAAGGGTTCTCTGGGGACCCTGATGTAAGGGGGGCTCTCTGAGGACCCTGATGTAAGTAGGGGGCTCTCTGGGGACCCTGATATAAGGAAGGGGCTCTCTGGGGACCCTGATGTATGAGGGGTGGCTCCCTGGGGACCCAGATGTAAGGGGTGGCTCTCTGGGGACCCTGATGTAAAGGGGGCTCTCTGGGGACCCTGATGTAAGGGGGGCTCTCTGGGGAGCCTGATGTAAGGAGGGGGCTCTCTGGGGACCCTGATGTAAAGGAGAGGCTCTTTGGGAACCCTGGTGTAGGGAGCGGTTCTCTGGGCACCCTGATGTAAGAGGGGCTCTCTGGGGACCCTGATGTAAGGAAGGGTTCTCTGGGGACCCTGATGTAAGGAGGGGCCCTCTGGGGATCCTGATGTAAGGAGGGGCCCTCTGGGGACCCTGATGTAAGGAGGGGGCTCTCTGGGAACCCTGATATAAGGATGGGGCTCTCTGGGGACCCTGATGTAAGGAAGGGTTCTCTGGGGACCCTGATGTAAGGAGGGGCCCTCTGGGGACCCTGATGTAAGGGGGGGCTCTCTGGGGACCCTGATGTAAGGGGGGGCTCTCTGGGGACCTTGATGTAAGGGGGGCTCTCTGGGGACCCTGATATAAGGGGGGCTCTTTGGGGACCCTGATGTATGAGGGGGGCTCTCTGGGGACCCTAAAATTAGGGGGGGCCCTTTGGGGACCCTGATGTGTGGGGGGCTCTCTGGGGACCCTGATGTAAGGGGGGCTCTCTGGGGACCTTGATGTAAGGGGGCGCTCTTTGGGGACCCTGATGTAAGGAGGGGGGCTCTCTGGGGACCCTGATGTAAGGGGGCTCTCTGGGGACACTGATGTATGAGGGGGGCTCTCTGGGGACCCTAAAATAAGGGGGGCCCTTTGGGGACCCTGATGTGTGGGGGGCTCTCTGGGGACCGTGATGTAAGGGGGGCTCTCTGGGGACCTTGATGTAAGGGGGCGCTCTTTGGGGACCCTGATGTAAGGAGGGGGGCTCTCTGGGGACCCTGATGTAAAGAGGTGGCTCTGGGGACCCTGATGTAAGAGGGGAGGCTCTTTGGGGACCCTGATGTAAGGAAGGGTTCTCTGGGGACCCTGATGTAAGGAGGGGCCCTCTGGGGACCCTGATGTAAGGGGGGGCTCTCTGGGGACCCTGATGTAAGGGGGGGCTCTCTGGGGACCTTGATGTAAGGGGGGCTCCCTGGGGACCCTGATATAAGGGGGGCTCTTTGGGGACCCTGATGTATGAGGGGGGCTCTCTAGGGACCCTAAAATAAGGGGGGCCCTTTGGGGACCCTGATGTGTGGGGGGATCTCTGGGGACCCTGATGTAAGGGGGGCTCTCTGGGGACCTTGATGTAAGGGGGCGCTCTTTGGGGACCCTGATGTAAGGAGGGGGGCTCTCTGGGGACCCTGATGTAAGGGGGCTCTCTGGGGACACTGATGTATGAGGGGGGCTCTCTGGGGACCCTGATGTAAGGGGGACTCTCTGGGGACCCTGATGTAAGGGGGGGCTTTCTGGGGACCCTGAAGTAAGGGGGGCTCTCTGGGGACCCTGATGTAAGGGGGGATCTTTGGGGACCCTGATGTAAGGAGGGGCTCTCTGGGGACCCCGATGTAAGGGGGGCTCTCTGAGGACCCTGATGTAAGGGGGGCTCTTTGGGGACCCTGGTGTATGAGGGGGGGGCTCTCTGGGGACCCTGATGTAAGGTGGGGCTCTCTGGGGACCCTGATGTAAGGGGGGCTCTTTGGGGACCCTGATGTATGAAGGGAGGCTCTCTGGGGACCCTGATGTAAGGAGGGGGGCACTCTGGGGACCCTGGTGTAAGGGGGATCTATGGGAACCCTGATGTAAGAGGGCTCTCTGGGGACCCTAATGTAAGGGGGGCATTCTGGGGACCCTGGTGTATGAGGAGGGCTCTCTGGGGACCTGATGTATGAGGGGGGGCTCTCTGGGGACCCTGGTGTAAGGGGGGACTTTCTGGGGACCCTGATGTAAGGGGGGCTCTCTGGGGACCTTGATGTAAGGAGGGCTCTCTGGGGACCCTGATGAGAGGGGGTGCTCTCTGGGGACCCTGATGTAAGGGGGTGCTCTCTGAGGGACCCTGATGTAAGGGGGGGCTCTCTGGGGACCCTGATGTAAAGATGGGGCTCTGGGGACCCTGATGTAAGGGGGGAGGCTCTTTGGGGACCCTGATGTAAGGGGGAGGCTCTCTGTGGGCCTTGATGTAGGGAGGGGCTCTCTAGGCACCCTGATGTAAGGGGAGGCTCTCCGGGGACCCTGATGTAAGGGGGGCTCTCTGGGGACCCTGATGTATGAGGGGGGCTCTTTGGGGACCCCGATGTAAGGGGGGCTTTCTGGGGACCCTGGTGTATGAGGGGGGCTCTCTGGGGACCCTGATATATGAGGGGGGGCTCTCTGGGGACCCTGATGTAAGGGGGGGTCTCTGGGGACCCTAATGTAAGGGGAGGCTCTCTGGGGACCCTGATGTAATGAGGGGAGGCTCTCTGTAAACCCTGATGTAGGGAGGGGCTCTCTGTGCACCCTGATGTAAGGGGAGGCTTTCCAGAGACCCTGATGTAAGGGGGGCTCTCTGGGGACCCTGATATATGGAGGGGCTCTCTGGGGATCCTGATGTAAGAGGGGCTCTTTGGGGACCCTAATGTAAGGGGGCTTTCTGGGGACCCTGATGCAAAGTGAGGCTCTCTGGGGACCCTGATGTAGGGAGGGGCTCTCTGGGGACCCTGATGTAAGGGGGGGCTCTCTGGGGACCCTGATGTAAGGGGGGGCTCTCTGGGGACCCTGATGTATGAGGGGGGCTCTTTGGGGACCCCAATGTAAGGGGGGCTTTCTGGGGACCCTGGTGTATGAGGGGGGCTCTCTGGGGACCCTGATGTAAGGGGGAGGCTCTCTGTGGACCCTGATGTAGGGAGGGGCTCTCTGTGCACCCTGATGTAAGGGGAGGCTTTAAAGAGACCCTGATGTAAGGGGGGCTCTCTGGGGACCCTGATATATGAAGGGGGGCTCTCTGGGGACCCTGATGTAAGGAGGGGGGCTCTCTGGGGACCCTGATGTAAGGGGGGGGGCTCTCTGGGGACCCTGATGTAAGGAGGGGTTCTCTGGGGACCCTGATGTAAGGGGGGGGCTCTCTGGGGACCCTGATGTAAGGGGGGCTCTCTGGGGACCCTGATGTATTAGGGGGGCTCTCTGGGGACCCTGATGTAAGGAGGGGGGCTCTCTGGGGACTCTGATGTAAGGGGGGGCTTTCTGGGGACCCTGATGTAAGGGGGGCTTTCTGGGGATCCTGATGTATGGTGGGCTCTCTGGGGACCCTGATGTAAGGGGGGCTCTCTGGGGACCCTGATGTAAGAAGGGGGCTCTCTGGGGGACCCTGATGTGAGGGGTGAGGCCCTTTGGGGACCCTGATGAAGGAGGGGAGGCTCTCCTGGACCCTGATGTAGGGAGGGGCTCTCTGGGCGCCCTGATGTAAGGGGGGGCTTTCTGGGGACCCTGATGTAAGGGGGGCTCTCTGGAGTCCTGATGTAAGGGGGGCCCTCTGGGGACCCTGATATATGGAGGAGGCTTTCTGGGGACCCTGATGTATGAGGGGGGCTCTCTGGGGAACCTGGTATAAGAGGGGCTCTTTGGGAACCCTGAATTAAGGGGGCTGTCTGGGGACCCTGAAGTAAGGGGGGCTCTCTGGAGCCCCTGATGTAAAGAGGGGCCCTCTGGGGACCCTGATGTAAGGAAGGGTTCTCTGGGGACCCTGATGTAAGGGGGGCTCTCTGAGGACCCTGATGTAAGTAGGGGGCTCTCTGGGGACCCTGATATAAGGAAGGGGCTCTCTGGGGACCCTGATGTATGAGGGGTGGCTCCCTGGGGACCCAGATGTAAGGGGTGGCTCTCTGGGGACCCTGATGTAAAGGGGGCTCTCTGGGGACCCTGATGTAAGGGGGGCTCTCTGGGGAGCCTGATGTAAGGAGGGGGCTCTCTGGGGACCCTGATGTAAAGGAGAGGCTCTTTGGGAACCCTGGTGTAGGGAGCGGTTCTCTGGGCACCCTGATGTAAGAGGGGCTCTCTGGGGACCCTGATGTAAGGAAGGGTTCTCTGGGGACCCTGATGTAAGGAGGGGCCCTCTGGGGATCCTGATGTAAGGAGGGGCCCTCTGGGGACCCTGATGTAAGGAGGGGGCTCTCTGGGAACCCTGATATAAGGATGGGGCTCTCTGGGGACCCTGATGTAAGGAAGGGTTCTCTGGGGACCCTGATGTAAGGAGGGGCCCTCTGGGGACCCTGATGTAAGGGGGGGCTCTCTGGGGACCCTGATGTAAGGGGGGGCTCTCTGGGGATCTTGATGTAAGGGGGGCTCTCTGGGGACCCTGATATAAGGGGGGCTCTTTGGGGACCCTGATGTATGAGGGGGGCTCTCTGGGGACCCTAAAATTAGGGGGGGCCCTTTGGGGACCCTGATGTGTGGGGGGCTCTCTGGGGACCCTGATGTAAGGGGGCTCTCTGGGGACCTTGATGTAAGGGGGCGCTCTTTGGGGACCCTGATGTAAGGAGGGGGGCTCTCTGGGGACCCTGATGTAAGGGGGCTCTCTGGGGACACTGATGTATGAGGGGGGCTCTCTGGGGACCCTAAAATAAGGGGGGCCCTTTGGGGACCCTGATGTGTGGGGGGCTCTCTGGGGACCGTGATGTAAGGGGGGCTCTCTGGGGACCTTGATGTAAGGGGCTCTTTGGGGACCCTGATGTAAGGAGGGGGGCTCTCTGGGGACCCTGATGTAAAGAGGTGGCTCTGGGGACCCTGATGTAAGAGGGGAGGCTCTTTGGGGACCCTGATGTAAGGAAGGGTTCTCTGGGGACCCTGATGTAAGGAGGGGCCCTCTGGGGACCCTGATGTAAGGGGGGGCTCTCTGGGGACCCTGATGTAAGGGGGGGCTCTCTGGGGACCTTGATGTAAGGGGGGCTCCCTGGGGACCCTGATAAAAGGGGGGCTCTTTGGGGACCCTGATGTATGAGGGGGGCTCTCTAGGGACCCTAAAATAAGCGGGGGCCCTTTGGGGACCCTGATGTGTGGGGGGATCTCTGGGGACCCTGATGTAAGGGGGGCTCTCTGGGGACCTTGATGTAAGGGGGCGCTCTTTGGGGACCCTGATGTAAGGAGGGGGGCTCTCTGGGGACCCTGATGTAAGGGGGCTCTCTGGGGACACTGATGTATGAGGGGGGCTCTCTGGGGACCCTAAAATAAGGGGGGGCCCTTTGGGGACCCTGATGTGTGGGGGCTCTCTGGGGACCCTGATGTAAGGGGGGCTCTCTGGGGACCTTGATGTAAGGGGGCGCTCTTTGGGGACCCTGATGTAAGGAGGGGGGCTCTCTGGGGACCCTGATGTAAGGGGCTCTCTGGGGACACTGATGTATGAGGGGGGCTCTCTGGGGACCCTGATGTAAGGGGGGGCTCTTTGGGGACCCCAATGTAAGGGGGGCTTTCTGGGGACCCTGGTGTATGAGGGGGGCTCTCTGGGGACCCTGATGTAAGGGGGAGGCTCTCTGTGGACCCTAATGTAGGGAGGGGCTCTCTGTGCACCCTGATGTAAGGGGAGGCTTTCCAGAGACCCTGATGTAAGGGGGGCTCTCTGGGGACCCTGATATATGAAGGGGGGCTCTCTGGGGACCCTGATGTAAGGAGGGGGGCTCTCTGGGGACCCTGATGTAAGGGGGGGGCTCTCTGGGGACCCTGATGTAAGGAGCGGCTCTCTGGGGACCCTGATGTAAGGGGGGGCTCTCTGGGGACCCTGATGTAAGGGGGGGCTCTCTGGGGACCCTGATGTATTAGGGGGGCTCTCTGGGGACCCTGATGTAAGGAGGGGGGCTCTCTGGGGACTCTGATGTAAGGGGGGGCTTTCTGGGGACCCTGATGTAAGGGGGGCTTTCTGGGGATCCTGATGTAAGGTGGGCTCTCTGGGGACCCTGATGTAAGGGGGGCTCTCTGGGGACCCTGATGTAAGAAGGGGGCTCTCTGGGGACCCTGATGTGAGGGGTGAGGCCCTTTGGGGACCCTGATGAAGGAGGAGAGGCTCTCCTGGACCCTGATGTAGGGAGGGGCTCTCTGGGCGCCCTGATGTAAGGGGGGGCTCTCTGGGGACCCTGATGTAAGGGGGGGCTCTCTGGGGACCCTGATGTAAGGGGGCTCTCTGGGGCCCCTGATGTAAGGAGGGGCCCTCTGGGGACCCTGATGTAAGGAAGGGTTCTCTGGGGACCCTGATGTAAGGGGGGCTCTCCTGAGGACCCTGATGTAAGTAGGGGGCTCTCTGGGGACCCTGATATAAGGAAGGGGCTCTCTGAGGACCCTGATGTAAGTAGGGGGCTCTCTGGGACCCTAATATAAGGAAGGGGCTCTCTGGGGACCCTGATGTATGAGGGGTGGCTCCCTGGGGACCCTGATGTAAGGGGTGGCTCCCTGGGGACCCTGATGTAAGGGGGGCTCTCTGGGGACCCTGATGTAAGGGGGGCTCTCTGGGGAGCCTGATGTAAGGAGGGGGCTCTCTGGGGACCCTGATGTTAAGGAGAGGCTCTTTGGGAACCCTGGTGTAGGGAGCGGTTCTCCTGGGCACCCTGATGTAAGAGGGGCTCTCTGGGGACCCTGATGTAAGGTAGGGTTCTCTGGGGACCCTGATGTAAGGAGGGGCCCTCTGGGGACCCTGATGTAAGGGGGGCTCTCTGGGGACCCTGATGTAAGGGGGGGCTCTCTGGGGACCCTGATGTAAGGGGGGGCTCTCTGGGGACCTTGATGTAAGGGGGGCTCCCTGGGGACCCTGATATAAGGGGGGCTCTTTGGGGACCCTGATGTATGAGGGGGGCTCTCTGGGGACCCTAAAATAAGGGGGGCCCTTTTGGGACCCTGATGTGTGGGGGGATCTCTGGGGACCCTGATGTAAGGGGGGCTCTCTGGGGACCTTGATGTAAGGGGGCGCTCTTTGGGGACCCTGATGTAAGGAGGGGGGCTCTCTGGGGACCCTGATGTAAGGGGGCTCTCTGGGGACACTGATGTATGAGGGGGGCTCTCTGGGGACCCTAAAATAAGGGGGGGCCCTTTGGGGACCCTGATGTGTGGGGGGCTCTCTGGGGACCCTGATGTAAGGGGGGCTCTCTGGGGACCTTGATGTAAGGGGGCGCTCTTTGGGGACCCTGATGTAAGGAGGGGGGCTCTCTGGGGACCCTGATGTAAGGGGGCTCTCTGGGAACACTGATGTATGAGGGGGGCTCTCTGGGGACCCTGATGTAAGGGGGGGCTCTTTGGGGACCCCAATGTAAGGGGGGCTTTCTGGGGACCCTGGTGTATGAGGGGGGCTCTCTGGGGACCCTGATGTAAGGGGGAGGCTCTCTGTGGACCCTGATGTAGGGAGGGGCTCTCTGTGCACCCTGATGTAAGGGGAGGCTTTCCAGAGACCCTGATGTAAGGGGGGCTCTCTGGGGACCCTGATATATGAAGGGGGGCTCTCTGGGGACCCTGATGTAAGGGGGGGCTCTCTGGGGACCCTGATGTAAGGAGCGGCTCTCTGGGGACCCTGATGTAAGGGGGGGCTCTCTGGGGACCCTGATGTAAGGGGGGCTCTCTGGGGACCCTGATGTATTAGGGGGGCTCTCTGGGGACCCTGATGTAAGGAGGGGGGCTCTCTGGGGACCCTGATGTAAGGAGGGGGGCTCTCTGGGGACTCTGATGTAAGGGGGGGCTTTCTGGGGACCCTGATGTAAGGGGGGCTTTCTGGGGATCCTGATGTAAGGTGGGCTCTCTTGGGACCCTGATGTAAGGGGGGGCTCTCTGGGGACCCTGATGTAAGAAGGGGGCTCTCTGGGGACCCTGATGTGAGGGGTGAGGCCCTTTGGGGACCCTGATGAAGGAGGGGAGGCTCTCCTGGACCCTGATGTAGGGAGGGGCTCTCTGGGCGCCCTGATGTAAGGGGGGGCTCTCTGGGGACCCTGATGTAAGGGGGGGCTCTCTGGGGACCCTGATGTAAGGGGGGCTCTCTGGGGCCCCTGATGTAAGGAGGGGCCCTCTGGGGACCCTGATGTAAGGAAGGGTTCTCTGGGGACCCTGATGTAAGGGGGGCTCTCTGAGGACCCTGATGTAAGTAGGGGGCTCTCTGGGGACCCTGATATAAGGAAGGGGCTCTCTGAGGACCCTGATGTAAGTAGAGGGCTCTCTGGGGACCCTGATATAAGGAAGGGGCTCTCTGGGGACCCTGATGTATGAGGGGTGGCTCCCTGGGGACCCTGATGTAAGGGGTGGCTCCCTGGGGACCCTGATGTAAGGGGGGCTCTCTGGGGACCCTGATGTAAGGGGGGCTCTCTGGGGAGCCTGATGTAAGGAGGGGGCTCTCTGGGGACCCTGATGTTAAGGAGAGGCTCTTTGGGAACCCTGGTGTAGGGAGCGGTTCTCTGGGCACCCTGATGTAAGAGGGGCTCTCTGGGGCCCCTGATGTAAGGAGGGGCCCTCTGGGGACCCTGATGTAAGGAAGGGTTCTCTGGGGACCCTGATGTAAGGGGGGCTCTCTGAGGACCCTGATGTAAGTAGGGGGCTCTCTGGGGACCCTGATATAAGGAAGGGGCTCTCTGAGGACCCTGATGTAAGTAGGGGGCTCTCTGGGGACCCTAATATAAGGAAGGGGCTCTCTGGGGACCCTGATGTATGAGGGGTGGCTCCCTGGGGACCCTGATGTATGAGGGGTGGCTCCCTGGGGACCCTGATGTAAGGGGTGGCTCCCTGGGGACCCTGATGTAAGGGGGGCTCTCTGGGGACCCTGATGTAAGGGGGGCTCTCTGGGGAGCCTGATGTAAGGAGGGGCTCTCTGGGGACCCTGATGTTAAGGAGAGGCTCTTTGGGAACCCTGGTGTAGGGAGCGGTTCTCTGGGCACCCTGATGTAAGAGGGGCTCTCTGGGGACCCTGATGTAAGGAAGGGTTCTCTGGGGACCCTGATGTAAGGAGGGGCCCTCTGGGGACCCTGATGTAAGGGGGGGCTCTCTGGGGACCCTGATGTAAGGGGGGTTCTCTGGGGACCCTGATGTAAGGAGGGGCCCTCTGGGGATCCTGATGTAAGGAGGGGCCCTCTGGGGACCCTGATGTAAGGAGGGGGCTCTCTGGGAACCCTGATATAAGGATGGGGCTCTCTGGGGACCCTGATGTAAGGAAGGGTTCTCTGGGGACCCTGATGTGAGGGGCCCTCTGGGGACCCTGATGTAAGGGGGGGCTCTCTGGGGACCCTGATGTAAGGGGGGGCTCTCTGGGGACCTTGATGTAAGGGGGGCTCTCTGGGGACCCTGATAGAAGGGGGGCTCTTTGGGGACCCTGATGTATGAGGGGGGCTCTCTGGGGACCCTAAAATAAGGGGGGGCTCTTTGGGGACCCTGATGTGTGGGGGGCTCTCTGGGGACCCTGATGTAAGGGGGGCTCTCTGGGGACCTTGATGTAAGGGGGCGCTCTTTGGGGACCCTGATGTAAGGAGGGGGGCTCTCTGGGGACCCTGATGTAAGGGGGCTCTCTGGGGACACTGATGTATGAGGGGGGCTCTCTGGGGACCCTAAAATAAGGGGGGGCCCTTTGGGGACCCTGATGTGTGGGGGGCTCTCTGGGGACCCTGATGTAAGGGGGGCTCTCTGGGGACCTTGATGTAAGGGGGCGCTCTTTGGGGACCCCAATGTAAGGGGGGCTTTCTGGGGACCCTGGTGTATGAGGGGGGCTCTCTGGGGACCCTGATGTAAGGGGGAGGCTCTCTGTGGACCCTGATGTAGGGAGGGGCTCTCTGTGCACCCTGATGTAAGGGGAGGCTTTCCAGAGACCCTGATGTAAGGGGGGCTCTCTGGGGACCCTGATATATGAAGGGGGGCTCTCTGGGGACCCTGATGTAAGGAGGGGGGCTCTCTGGGGACCCTGATGTAAGGGGGGGCTCTCTGGGGACCCTGATGTAAGGAGCGGCTCTCTGGGGACCCTGATGTAAGGGGGCTCTCTGGGAACACTGATGTATGAGGGGGGCTCTCTGGGGACCCTGATGTAAGGGGGGGCTCTTTGGGGACCCCAATGTAAGGGGGGCTTTCTGGGGACCCTGGTGTATGAGGGGGGCTCTCTGGGGACCCTGATGTAAGGGGGAGGCTCTCTGTGGACCCTGATGTAGGGAGGGGCTCTCTGTGCACCCTGATGTAAGGGGAGGCTTTCCAGAGACCCTGATGTAAGGGGGGCTCTCTGGGGACCCTGATATATGAAGGGGGGCTCTCTGGGGACCCTGATGTAAGGAGGGGGGCTCTCTGGGGACCCTGATGTAAGGGGGGGCTCTCTGGGGACCCTGATGTAAGGAGCGGCTCTCTGGGGACCCTGATGTAAGGGGGGGCTCTCTGGGGACCCTGATGTAAGGGGGGCTCTCTGGGGACCCTGATGTATTAGGGGGGCTCTCTGGGGACCCTGATGTAAGGAGGGGGGCTCTCTGGGGACCCTGATGTAAGGAGGGGGGCTCTCTGGGGACTCTGATGTAAGGGGGGGCTTTCTGGGGACCCTGATGTAAGGGGGGCTTTCTGGGGATCCTGATGTAAGGTGGGCTCTCTTGGGACCCTGATGTAAGGGGGGGCTCTCTGGGGACCCTGATGTAAGAAGGGGGCTCTCTGGGGACCCTGATGTGAGGGGTGAGGCCCTTTGGGGACCCTGATGAAGGAGGGGAGGCTCTCCTGGACCCTGATGTAGGGAGGGGCTCTCTGGGCGCCCTGATGTAAGGGGGGGCTCTCTGGGGACCCTGATGTAAGGGGGGGCTCTCTGGGGACCCTGATGTAAGGGGGGCTCTCTGGGGCCCCTGATGTAAGGAGGGGCCCTCTGGGGACCCTGATGTAAGGAAGGGTTCTCTGGGGACCCTGATGTAAGGGGGGCTCTCTGAGGACCCTGATGTAAGTAGGGGGCTCTCTGGGGACCCTGATATAAGGAAGGGGCTCTCTGAGGACCCTGATGTAAGTAGGGGGCTCTCTGGGGACCCTGATATAAGGAAGGGGCTCTCTGGGGACCCTGATGTATGAGGGGTGGCTCCCTGGGGACCCTGATGTAAGGGGTGGCTCCCTGGGGACCCTGATGTAAGGGGGGCTCTCTGGGGACCCTGATGTAAGGGGGGCTCTCTGGGGAGCCTGATGTAAGGAGGGGGCTCTCTGGGGACCCTGATGTTAAGGAGAGGCTCTTTGGGAACCCTGGTGTAGGGAGCGGTTCTCTGGGCACCCTGATGTAAGAGGGGCTCTCTGGGGCCCCTGATGTAAGGAGGGGCCCTCTGGGGACCCTGATGTAAGGAAGGGTTCTCTGGGGACCCTGATGTAAGGGGGGCTCTCTGAGGACCCTGATGTAAGTAGGGGGCTCTCTGGGGACCCTGATATAAGGAAGGGGCTCTCTGAGGACCCTGATGTAAGTAGGGGGCTCTCTGGGGACCCTAATATAAGGAAGGGGCTCTCTGGGGACCCTGATGTATGAGGGGTGGCTCCCTGGGGACCCTGATGAATGAGGGGTGGCTCCCTGGGGACCCTGATGTAAGGGGTGGCTCCCTGGGGACACTGATGTAAGGGGGGCTCTCTGGGGACCCTGATGTAAGGGGGGCTCTCTGGGGAGCCTGATGTAAGGAGGGGCTCTCTGGGGACCCTGATGTTAAGGAGAGGCTCTTTGGGAACCCTGGGGTAGGGAGCGGTTCTCTGGGCACCCTGATGTAAGAGGGGCTCTCTGGGGACCCTGATGTAAGGAAGGGTTCTCTGGGGACCCTGATGTAAGGAGGGGCCCTCTGGGGACCCTGATGTAAGGGGGGGCTCTCTGGGGACCCTGATGTAAGGGGGGTTCTCTGGGGACCCTGATGTAAGGAGGGGCCCTCTGGGGATCCTGATGTAAGGAGGGGCCCTCTGGGGACCCTGATGTAAGGAGGGGGCTCTCTGGGAACCCTGATATAAGGATGGGGCTCTCTGGGGACCCTGATGTAAGGAAGGGTTCTCTGGGGACCCTGATGTGAGGGGCCCTCTGGGGACCCTGATGTAAGGGGGGGCTCTCTGGGGACCCTGATGTAAGGGGGGGCTCTCTGGGGACCTTGATGTAAGGGGGGCTCTCTGGGGACCCTGATATAAGGGGGGCTCTTTGGGGACCCTGATGTATGAGGGGGGCTCTCTGGGGACCCTAAAATAAGGGGGGGCTCTTTGGGGACCCTGATGTGTGGGGGGCTCTCTGGGGACCCTGATGTAAGGGGGGCTCTCTGGGGACCTTGATGTAAGGGGGCGCTCTTTGGGGACCCTGATGTAAGGAGGGGGGCTCTCTGGGGACCCTGATGTAAGGGGGCTCTCTGGGGACACTGATGTATGAGGGGGGCTCTCTGGGGACCCTAAAATAAGGGGGGGCCCTTTGGGGACCCTGATGTGTGGGGGGCTCTCTGGGGACCCTGATGTAAGGGGGGCTCTCTGGGGACCTTGATGTAAGGGGGCGCTCTTTGGGGACCCTGATGTAAGGAGAGGGGCTCTCTGGGGACCCTGATGTAAGGGGGCTCTCTGGGAACACTGATGTATGAGGGGGGCTCTCTGGGGACCCTGATGTAAGGGGGGGCTCTTTGGGGACCCCAATGTAAGGGGGGCTTTCTGGGGACCCTGGTGTATGAGGGGGGCTCTCTGGGGACCCTGATGTAAGGGGGAGGCTCTCTGTGGACCCTGATGTAGGGAGGGGCTCTCTGTGCACCCTGATGTAAGGGGAGGCTTTCCAGAGACCCTGATGTAAGGGGGGCTCTCTGGGGACCCTGATATATGAAGGGGGGCTCTCTGGGGACCCTGATGTAAGGAGGGGGGCTCTCTGGGGACCCTGATGTAAGGGGGGGCTCTCTGGGGACCCTGATGTAAGGAGCGGCTCTCTGGGGACCCTGATGTAAGGGGGGGCTCTCTGGGGACGCTGATGTAAGGGGGGCTCTCTGGGGACCCTGATGTATTAGGGGGGCTCTCTGGGGACCCTGATGTAAGGAGGGGGGCTCTCTGGGGACCCTGATGTAAGGAGGGGGGCTCTCTGGGGACTCTGATGTAAGGGGGGGCTTTCTGGGGACCCTGATGTAAGGGGGGCTTTCTGGGGATCCTGATGTAAGGTGGGCTCTCTTGGGACCCTGATGTAACGGGGGGCTCTCTGGGGACCCTGATGTAAGAAGGGGGCTCTCTGGGGACCCTGATGTGAGGGGTGAGGCCCTTTGGGGACCCTGATGAAGGAGGGGAGGCTCTCCTGGACCCTGATGTAGGGAGGGGCTATCTGGGCGCCCTGATGTAAGGGGGGGCTCTCTGGGGACCCTGATGTAAGGGGGGGCTCTCTGGGGACCCTGATGTAAGGGGGGCTCTCTGGGGCCCCTGATGTAAGGAGGGGCCCTCTGGGGACCCTGATGTAAGGAAGGGTTCTCTGGGGACCCTGATGTAAGGGGGGCTCTCTGAGGACCCTGATGTAAGTAGGGGGCTCTCTGGGGACCCTGATATAAGGAAGGGGCTCTCTGAGGACCCTGATGTAAGTAGGGGGCTCTCTGGGGACCCTGATATAAGGAAGGGGCTCTCTGGGGACCCTGATGTATGAGGGGTGGCTCCCTGGGGACCCTGATGTAAGGGGTGGCTCCCTGGGGACCCTGATGTAAGGGGGGCTCTCTGGGGACCCTGATGTAAGGGGGGCTCTCTGGGGAGCCTGATGTAAGGAGGGGGCTCTCTGGGGACCCTGATGTTAAGGAGAGGCTCTTTGGGAACCCTGGTGTAGGGAGCGGTTCTCTGGGCACCCTGATGTAAGAGGGGCTCTCTGGGGCCCCTGATGTAAGGAGGGGCCCTCTGGGGACCCTAATGTAAGGAAGGGTTGTCTGGGGACCCTGATGTAAGGGGGGCTCTCTGAGAACCCTGATGTAAGTAGGGGGCTCTCTGGGGACCCTGATATAAGGAAAGGGCTCTCTGAGGACCCTGATGTAAGTAGGGGGCTCTCTGGGGACCCTAATATAAGGAAGGGGCTCTCTGGGGACCCTGATGTATGAGGGGTGGCTCCCTGGGGACCCTGATGTATGAGGGGTGGCTCCCTGGGGACCCTGATGTAAGGGGTGGCTCCCTGGGGACCCTGATGTAAGGGGGGCTCTCTGGGGACCCTGATGTAAGGGGGGCCCTCTGGGGAGCCTGATGTAAGGAGGGGCTCTCTGGGGACCCTGATGTTAAGGAGAGGCTCTTTGGGAACCCTGGTGTAGGGAGCGGTTCTCTGGGCACCCTGATGTAAGAGGGGCTCTCTGGGGACCCTGAAGTAAGGAAGGGTTCTCTGGGGACCCTGATGTAAGGAGGGGCCCTCTGGGGACCCTGATGTAAGGGGGGGCTCTCTGGGGACCCTGATGTAAGGGGGGTTCTCTGGGGACCCTGATGTAAGGAGGGGCCCTCTGGGGATCCTGATGTAAGGAGGGGCCCTCTGGGGACCCTGATGTAAGGAGGGGGCTCTCTGGGAACCCTGATATAAGGATGGGGCTCTCTGGGGACCCTGATGTAAGGAAGGGTTCTCTGGGGACCCTGATGTGAGGGGCCCTCTGGGGACCCTGATGTAAGGGGGGGCTCTCTGGGGACCCTGATGTAAGGGGGGGCTCTCTGGGGACCTTGATGTAAGGGGGGCTCTCTGGGGACCCTGATATAAGGGGGGCTCTTTGGGGACCCTGATGTATGAGGGGGGCTCTCTGGGGACCCTAAAATAAGGGGGGGCTCTTTAGGGACCCTGATGTGTGGGGGGCTCTCTGGGGACCCTGATGTAAGGGGGGCTCTCTGGGGACCTTGATGTAAGGGGGCGCTCTTTGGGGACCCTGATGTAAGGAGGGGGGCTCTCTGGGGACCCTGATGTAAGGGGGCTCTCTGGGGACACTGATGTATGAGGGGGGCTCTCTGGGGACCCTAAAATAAGGGGGGGCCCTTTGGGGACCCTGATGTGTGGGGGGCTCTCTGGGGACCCTGATGTAAGGGGGGCTCTCTGGGGACCTTGATGTAAGGGGGCGCTCTTTGGGGACCCTGATGTAAGGAGGGGGGCTCTCTGGGGACCCTGATGTAAGGGGGCTCTCTGGGGACACTGATGTATGAGGGGGGCTCTCTGGGGACCCTGATGTAAGGGGGGACTCTCTGGGGACCCTGATGTAAGGGGGGCTTTCTGGGGACCCTGAAGTAAGGGGGGCTCTCTGGGGACCCTGATGTAAGAAGGGGGCTTTCTGGGGACCCTGATGTGAGGGGTGAGGCCCTTTGGGGACCCTGATGAAGGAGGGGAGGCTCTCCTGGACCCTGATGTAGGGAGGGGCTCTCTGGGCGCCCTGATGTAAGGGGGGGCTCTCTGGGGACCCTGATGTAAGGGGGGGCTCTCTGGGGACCCTGATGTAAGGTGGGCTCTCTGGGGCCCCTGATGTAAGGAGGGGCCCTCTGGGGACCCTGATGTAAGGAAGGGTTCTCTGGGGACCCTGATGTAAGGGGGGCTCTCTGAGGACCCTGATGTAAGTAGGGGGCTCTCTGGGGACCCTGATATAAGGAAGGGGCTCTCTGAGGACCCTGATGTAAGTAGGGGGCTCTCTGGGGACCCTGATATAAGGAAGGGGCTCTCTGGGGACCCTGATGTATGAGGGGTGGCTCCCTGGGGACCCTGATGTAAGGGGTGGCTCCCTGGGGACCCTGATGTAAGGGGGCTCTCTGGGGACCCTGATGTAAGGGGGGCTCTCTGGGGAGCCTGATGTAAGGAGGGGGCTCTCTGGGGACCCTGATGTTAAGGAGAGGCTCTTTGGGAACCCTGGTGTAGGGAGCGGTTCTATGGGGACCCTGATGTAAGAGGGGCTCTCTGGGGCCCCTGATGTAAGGAGGGGCCCTCTGGGGACCCTGATGTAAGGAAGGGTTCTCTGGGAAACCTGATGTAAGGGGGGCTCTCTGAGGACCCTGATGTAAGTAGGGGGCTCTCTGGGGACCCTGATATAAGGAAGGGGCTCTCTGAGGACCCTGATGTAAGTAGGGGGCTCTCTGGGGACCCTAATATAAGGAAGGGGCTCTCTGGGGACCCTGATGTATGAGGGGTGGCTCCCTGGGGACCCTGATGTATGAGGGGTGGCTCCCTGGGGACCCTGATGTAAGGGGTGGCTCCCTGGGGACCCTGATGTAAGGGGGGCTCTCTGAGGACCCTGATGTAAGGGGGGCTCTCTGGGGAGCCTGATGTAAGGAGGGGCTCTCTGGGGACCCTGATGTTAAGGAGAGGCTCTTTGGGAACCCTGGTGTAGGGAGCGGTTCTCTGGGCACCCTGATGTAAGAGGGGCTCTCTGGGGACCCTGATGTAAGGAAGGGTTTTCTGGGGACCCTGATGTAAGGAGGGGCCCTCTGGGGACCCTGATGTAAGGGGGGGCTCTCTGGGGACCCTGATGTAAGGGGGGTTCTCTGGGGACCCTGATGTAAGGAGGGGCCCTCTGGGGATCCTGATGTAAGGAGGGGCCCTCTGGGGACCCTGATGTAAGGAGGGGGCTCTCTGGGAACCCTGATATAAGGATGGGGCTCTCTGGGGACCCTGATGTAAGGAAGGGTTCTCTGGGGACCCTGATGTGAGGGGCCCTCTGGGGACCCTGATGTAAGGGGGGGCTCTCTGGGGACCCTGATGTAAGGGGGGGGCTCTCTGGGGACCTTGATGTAAGGGGGGCTCTCTGGGGACCCTGATATAAGGGGGGCTCTTTGGGGACCCTGATGTATGAGGGGGGCTCTCTGGGGACCCTAAAATAAGGGGGGGCTCTTTGGGGACCCTGATGTGTGGGGGGCTCTCTGGGGACCCTGATGTAAGGGGGGCTCTCTGGGGACCTTGATGTAAGGGGGCGCTCTTTGGGGACCCTGATGTAAGGAGGGGGGCTCTCTGGGGACCCTGATGTAAGGGGGCTCTCTGGGGACACTGATGTATGAGGGGGGCTCTCTGGGGACCCTAAAATAAGGGGGGGCCCTTTGGGGACCCTGATGTGTGGGGGGCTCTCTGGGGACCCTGATGTAAGGGGGGCTCTCTGGGGACCTTGATGTAAGGGGGCGCTCTTTGGGGACCCTGATGTAAGGAGGGGGGCTCTCTGGGGACCCTGATGTAAGGGGGCTCTCTGGGAACACTGATGTATGAGGGGGGCTCTCTGGGGACCCTGATGTAAGGGGGGGCTCTTTGGGGACCCCAATGTAAGGGGGGCTTTCTGGGGACCCTGGTGTATGAGGGGGGCTCTCTGGGGACCCTGATGTAAGGGGGAGGCTCTCTGTGGACCCTGATGTAGGGAGGGGCTCTCTGTGCACCCTGATGTAAGGGGAGGCTTTCCAGAGACCCTGATGTAAGGGGGGCTCTCTGGGGACCCTGATATATGAAGGGGGGCTCTCTGGGGACCCTGATGTAAGGAGGGGGGCTCTCTGGGGACCCTGATGTAAGGGGGGGCTCTCTGGGGACCCTGATGTAAGGAGCGGCTCTCTGGGGACCCTGATGTAAGGGGGGGCTCTCTGGGGACCCTGATGTAAGGGGGGCTCTCTGGGGACCCTGATGTATTAGGGGGGCTCTCTGGGGACCCTGATGTAAGGAGGGGGGCTCTCTGGGGACCCTGATGTAAGGAGGGGGGCTCTCTGGGGACTCTGATGTAAGGGGGGGCTTTCTGGGGACCCTGATGTAAGGGGGGCTTTCTGGGGATCCTGATGTAAGGTGGGCTCTCTTGGGACCCTGATGTAAGGGGGGGCTCTCTGGGGACCCTGATGTAAGAAGGGGGCTCTCTGGGGACCCTGATGTGAGGGGTGAGGCCCTTTGGGGACCCTGATGAAGGAGGGGAGGCTCTCCTGGACCCTGATGTAGGGAGGGGCTCTCTGGGCGCCCTGATGTAAGGGGGGGCTCTCTGGGGACCCTGATGTAAGGGGGGGCTCTCTGGGGACCCTGATGTAAGGGGGGCTCTCTGGGGCCCCTGATGTAAGGAGGGGCCCTCTGGGGACCCTGATGTAAGGAAGGGTTCTCTGGGGACCCTGATGTAAGGGGGGCTCTCTGAGGACCCTGATGTAAGTAGGGGGCTCTCTGGGGACCCTGATATAAGGAAGGGGCTCTCTGAGGACCCTGATGTAAGTAGGGGGCTCTCTGGGGACCCTGATATAAGGAAGGGGCTCTCTGGGGACCCTGATGTATGAGGGGTGGCTCCCTGGGGACCCTGATGTAAGGGGTGGCTCCCTGGGGACCCTGATGTAAGGGGGGCTCTCTGGGGACCCTGATGTAAGGGGGGCTCTCTGGGGAGCCTGATGTAAGGAGGGGGCTCTCTGGGGACCCTGATGTTAAGGAGAGGCTCTTTGGGAACCCTGGTGTAGGGAGCGGTTCTCTGGGCACCCTGATGTAAGAGGGGCTCTCTGGGGCCCCTGATGTAAGGAGGGGCCCTCTGGGGACCCTGATGTAAGGAAGGGTTCTCTGGGGACCCTGATGTAAGGGGGGCTCTCTGAGGACCCTGATGTAAGTAGGGGGCTCTCTGGGGACCCTGATATAAGGAAGGGGCTCTCTGAGGACCCTGATGTAAGTAGGGGGCTCTCTGGGGACCCTAATATAAGGAAGGGGCTCTCTGGGGACCCTGATGTATGAGGGGTGGCTCCCTGGGGACCCTGATGAATGAGGGGTGGCTCCCTGGGGACCCTGATGTAAGGGGTGGCTCCCTGGGGACCCCGATGTAAGGGGGGCTCTCTGGGGACCCTGGTGTATGAGGAGGGCTCTCTGGGGACCCTGATGTAAGGGGGAGGCTCTCTGTGGACCCTGATGTAGGGAGGGGCTCTCTGTGCACCCTGATGTAAGGGGAGGCTTTCCAGAGACCCTGATGTAAGGGGGGCTCTCTGGGGACCCTGATATATGAAGGGGGGCTCTCTGGGGACCCTGATGTAAGGAGGGGGGCTCTCTGGGGACCCTGATGTAAGGGGGGGCTCTCTGGGGACCCTGATGTAAGGAGCGGCTCTCTGGGGACCCTGATGTAAGGGGGGGCTCTCTGGGGACGCTGATGTAAGGGGGGCTCTCTGGGGACCCTGATGTATTAGGGGGGCTCTCTGGGGACCCTGATGTAAGGAGGGGGGCTCTCTGGGGACCCTGATGTAAGGAGGCGGGCTCTCTGGGGACTCTGATGTAAGGGGGGGCTTTCTGGGGACCCTGATGTAAGGGGGGCTTTCTGGGGATCCTGATGTAAGGTGGGCTCTCTTGGGACCCTGATGTAACGGGGGGCTCTCTGGGGACCCTGATGTAAGAAGGGGGCTCTCTGGGGACCCTGATGTGAGGGGTGAGGCCCTTTGGGGACCCTGATGAAGGAGGGGAGGCTCTCCTGGACCCTGTTGTAGGGAGGGGCTATCTGGGCGCCCTGATGTAAGGGGGGGCTCTCTGGGGACCCTGATGTAAGGGGGGGCTCTCTGGGGACCCTGATGTAAGGGGGGCTCTCTGGGGCCCCTGATGTAAGGAGGGGCCCTCTGGGGACCCTGATGTAAGGAAGGGTTCTCTGGGGACCCTGATGTAAGGGGGGCTCTCTGAGGACCCTGATGTAAGTAGGGGGCTCTCTGGGGACCCTGATATAAGGAAGGGGCTCTCTGAGGACCCTGATGTAAGTAGGGGGCTCTCTGGGGACCCTGATATAAGGAAGGGGCTCTCTGGGGACCCTGATGTATGAGGGGTGGCTCCCTGGGGACCCTGATGTAAGGGGTGGCTCCCTGGGGACCCTGATGTAAGGGGGGCTCTCTGGGGACCCTGATGTAAGGGGGGCTCTCTGGGGAGCCTGATGTAAGGAGGGGGCTCTCTGGGGACCCTGATGTTAAGGAGAGGCTCTTTGGGAACCCTGGTGTAGGGAGCGGTTCTCTGGGCACCCTGATGTAAGAGGGGCTCTCTGGGGCCCCTGATGTAAGGAGGGGCCCTCTGGGGACCCTAATGTAAGGAAGGGTTGTCTGGG